>WNWK01028097.1:0-25700 GCA_009830355.1 Cherax destructor | reverse complement strand
AATTTTTTAAAGGGGTTGTTTTTTTAATACTGCGCGGGGGAACCCCCCCTCTGGATATCTAGTTACTCTATCCATGATTGTGAATTTATTGATTTCCAGATTGCTTTAGATAGTGGACCTACACAATCTATTATCAATTCTGAGAAAGGGTTCCATTAACAGGAATGGGATGGAGGGCGGTTTAATGGGGTGCCCAGGTTTCCCTACCTGTGACATTCTGAAACACGAATATGATTTTTACATCCCCCCTTTTTTTTTTGGAAAAGAATTTTTTTTATTCTATATTTTTTTTTGGGGAATTCCCAAAGGGCCCCCCCAAAAAAATTTGGGCTATATTTAGTATCTGAGACCCAAACTTTCGGGGAAACCCCACTAACTTATCTGTTTTTTTTTTTCCCTTCCCCACCTCCTTACCAGTTTCAGTGCAGACTAAGAAATTTTTTTTAAAAATTTTTGGGGGCCCCCGAAGTGGATTTACCCATAGCTGTTGAAGTAGTTTTCTTTTTTTGGGGGATTAGCTCTGTAAGGAGAGTTTAATAGGTTTAGGGGTTTAAATCTACATCATGATACCCTAATGTACTTTTTTTCCCAATCCAAAAAAATATCAGGATAAGACTGTAGAAGCGCAGTTAAATTAGTTACTTGAGACTTGGTCAAACCCAGCATTGGGTTTGGGGGGTCCGAGGAGGACCGAATTTGGAAGTTTTAAAAATTTGGGGAGTGCAAAGAGGGGGGGTCATCAGAGGCAGAGGACAGGTTTGGGGGAACTTTATCGGGGTTTTTAAAAAAGTTTTAAATTTTTTTTTAAAATTGGTAATTTTGTTTTTTGAGGTCTTGTCGGGGGTTTTTAAATAATTTAAGGATAATTTACTTACGATTTGCATTGGTCCTAAATTACCCTTTCAAGGGGGGGGGGTATGGGCTCCTCCCCCAACCCTTATCTCCTGGATGGAAGGGCGAAATTTTTTGAGTTTCCATACCTCTGTTTCTTTTTTTTCCCTGACCCCCCCTTTTCGTTAGCCTTAGCCAACTGACGTCTACCTGAAAACCTTTTGGAAGGATTGTACCCTGGTTGTGGAGGCGTCTTCTCCATCCATCCTTCTTTGAGCACACGTAGAGGACCCGACATTGTGCCCAAATATCAGCTAAAAAAGGGCTGCCCTGTGACTTGCACACTTTCTCTCATTGCAAATAGCAACAGGGGAAGTGATTCATCCCAGTCTGTAGGAAAAAAGCAAGAGAATGTTCCCCATCTTTTTTTTTCGTCTGATGGAATCTTTCCAAGGCGCCTTGGGATTGAGGATGATAGGCAGTGGATAGGTTATGAACTATTCCTACCCTTTTTTTAAAATTTTTTCCCCCAAATGCTTTGGCAGTGTTTTTAGTACCTTGATCACTTTAAATTTTTTTTGGGGGAAATTTTCCCAAAGCAAGGAAAAAACATTTAAAATTTTTTAAGGATTGTTTTGTGTTAATCGCATAGGAACTGCCTCTGGATACCCAGTTCTTCCCCCATGATTGTGAATAAGTATTGATTTCAGACTTAGCTTTAGGTAGGGGGACCACACAATCTATTATAAATTTTAAAAAGGGTCTCCTTTAAAACGGGGAAGGGGGGGGGAGAGGTGCATTTTTGGGGTGGGGGGTTTTCCCCTACCTGCTGACTTTGGGGGACAACAGGAATATGTTTTTTAATCTTGCCTTAACTTTGGCCAAAATAATTTTTGTTATTCTATATTGAGTTTTAAAAATTTCCCCCAAATGGCCCCCAAAAGAAGAATTATGGGCTATATTTAGTATCTGAGCCCAAATTTTTGGGAACCACAAATTTATCTTTTTTTTTTTCCCTCCCCCCCCTTACCAGTTTCAGTGCAGACTAAGAAATTTTTTTTTTAAGATATATTTGACCGGGCCCCCCGAAGTGGATTTACCCATAGCTCCCCTCAAAAGCAGAGTTTAGTGGGGGTCTTTCCGTTTTTCCCCCCCAAAAGGGGACAGTCCTCAGGCAGGGAAAAAGGGCATCGGCAATTTGCAACCTGGAATGGGAAAGGGCCCCGTCTGGGGCTGTTAAAATTTTTTTTAGAGGCTCTGGCCATTTTCCTAAAAAAACAAATTGGTTAGCCCGAGATCAGATCGCCCAAGGACGAGTTAACATTCTTATCGACATCACTTTGGTTCCCCCCGGAGTTAGGGCCCAAATTTTTGGGGGGAAAAATTTTAAACCATTAGGGGTTTAAAAACATTTAGTAGACTCAATGTTTTACCGGGAATATCATTCCCCCCCTTCCCAAAATCCTCCCGAGACACCAACAGTCAAAACCCAGTGTAGATTTACTCTCCATAGATTTGATGTAAAGGCAGAAAATACTCCCCCCAAAATTTCAACAAAACTGGGGATTGAAAAGAGGTTTGATCAGAAAGGGAGTCCCCCCTCTTATAAGGAGCAATATGTCCAGTACCCAAAAAAGGGGTTTTTTTTTTTCCCCTTTTCTAAAAATTTTTCCCCTGAAGGGATAGGGTCAAGAGCTATAAAGGGGGCCCCCCCCCCTTTTCCCCCTTTCTTCCTGGGACATATTAGGGGGATATTAGAATTTTAAAAAGGGTTGGGGGGTTTACTTGGACAATTGGGTCTGATGTGGCCAGGCTTGCCACATTTAAAAACATACCATCTCAGTTTTTTTGGGGCCCCTGTTGTTTTTGTGGACCCCCCCCTGGATACCCCCTTAAACCCCGTTGGGTAATTTGATGTTGCTCACCAGGTGTTTTAGTTGATTTTAACGAGATTCACCTTCATCTTGACCTTTTCTCCAGGGGGAACCTTTGACGATCTCCTCATACCGGGCCCGTTGGGGAAAAGAGATAAGACCGCCCCGGACAAGGAGCGGTTAGTTTCAAAAGTACCCCCCCAAAACCTGGTTTTTCCCCCAATGCCGTAGGCAAGGAATGTTTTTTAGAAACACTGAACCTCTGGACTAACGGACTCCAGCAGGTTGTCCACCAAGATGAGCTGCTTCAAATTTTCAAAATCAGCGACACCACTTCCCGTACCATTTTTTGAAAACCCTGGTCTGCTGTCCCACAAAATCAACAGCAGACTGACCCAACTCCCTTTTGCCGAGTTTGAATTTTTTCCCCATACTTGGCAGGAATAATTGATAACCCCAAGAACAGTGGTTTTCACAATGCGATATTTTTCCAAAAAGCATTTCCCGGCTAGAATAAATTTTTTTCCCTTTTAAAAAAACCAGTATGCACCAGTGCCCCCAATAAACCCCCGGGGCCCCAAAGCTCGAGCCGGGTTTTTTAAATGCTTCAAAACTGTTCGGCCTGCTTCAAAAAACGAGGAACAAACTGTACCCCCCTTTGCAAATTGGGAAATCATCTCAGTCCCATGGAATTGTCTCCCTCCTTCTCCCCCTATCAAACCCCCCTTGAAATCCCGCTGTTCTTTAGTTTGTTCAAGGGAGTCTGGCTAGTTAAAAGGGCCCGTGAACCAGACTACCTGTCAAAACCCCACACCTGTGACTTGGTGGTTTTGCTCAGGGCCCCGTTTTCCCCCCCCATTTTGTAAAAACCCCCAATGGTGACCTACGATTAACAGTCCCCGTAGAGGGGAAACACTAGACTATATGCCATATTTTTAGTTGTATTTTCCCCTTTTTAATATCACGCAGCTGAGCAGCAGTAAGGGTACGCTGGTATTCAACCCCAAAAAAGGGGGAATAAACAACGCTGTAGAGGAGTTTGGGAATTTTGAGAGTTAACTCAGACACTAACCTCTGACTCCGGGAAAAGGTCATTAACCCCAACTTTAACACGCTATACGATACGTTGCAATACTCATAATAGCAAAATGACCCCAATAGCAAAAAACCAATATGCACACCCAAATAGCAAGGCTGATAAAAAAACAAACCAAATTGCAGAATACCACAATAGCAGGGACCATGGGGAATGAAAAAATTTACAAAAAATTCGTAAGGTTGGCAAAGGAAAATGCCAGATACAAGCTATCTAGGGTAAAAGCAGCCCTCCCGGGAAATTCAACTCTAGGCTAACCCCGCTCTAAGTCTCCCAAAAATTTTTCCCAGGACAGGCTAAACCCCTTTACAACCTCAGGTTTAATGGCCGTTAACCTGAGTGTAAAAAGGGCTTGGGGCAAAAAAACACAAAAAAATTTTATTGAAATTGATTTTTTTAAAAATCAAATAATTAATTCCAAAAATTTATCTTTTTCCCCTTTTTAAAATAATTGTGATTATATAAGACTTTTGTCTTTCCCCTTTAAAGTATAACAAAGTGCTATTTAAAATATGGGACCATATACAAAGGAGTAGGGTTTAGTGCACCCCCGTTGTCTAGGCCCAAAAAAGCCAAAAGAAGACAACGTTACAACCAAAACTATGCAGGAATTCCAATGACAAACTGCAGTGGTAACCACGTCACCTTTTTCATTGTTAAATCGCATTTCATTGGCTGAACCGGGCTTGATTTGATGATGGGCCCCCCCTCACCAAAACCCTTAACGATGGGGTTTTTTGGTTGAGGGGGCCCCCGGGTGTGTTTTTAAAAAGCCCGGGGAAAAAAGGGGGTTTTTTACTCTTTTTCATGCAACAGTGGTCAGCACGACTCTGTGGGAGGGCAAAGACTCTGTGGTGCGTGGGCGCCCCTTTTTTGTGCAGTGGTCAGCAAGACTCTGTGGCGCAGTGGCACCACTCCCGGTGCATTGGGGGGCACGACCCCCGGTGCAGTGGTCAGCAGCTCTGTGGTGCGTGGTCAGCACGACCGTGGGGTGGTCAGCACGACTTTTGGTGAATGGTCACCACGCCCGGGGGAAAGGGCCCAGCACGCCCTTTGCAGTGGCCCACGCCCCTTTCGTTTTCCCAAATCTGTGTTGCAGTGGTCCGCACGACCGTGGTGCAGGGGCCCGGACGACCCCGGGGGCGGGGCCCAGCACGACTCTGGTTCGTGGTCAAGACTCTGTGGTGCAGTGGTCAGCCTACTTTTTGGGGTGCAGGGGATCAGCAGACACTGTGGTGGGGGTCAGCCGGCCTGTGGTGCAGTGGTCAGCACGACTCTGCTGCAGGGGTTTTCCACGCTTGAGGGGTGGTCGAAGACTTGGGGGTGCAGTGTTAGCCCCTCTGGGGGTATGGTCAAATTTTTTTTTGGGAGTGGTCAGCACGACTCGGATGCGGGTCAGCACCCCTTGCGGGGGCAAAGACTCTATGGTGCTGTGGCCAAAAACTCTGTGGTGCAGTGGTCAGCACGACTTATGGTGCGGGGCCCCCAAAGATTTTGGGAGTGGAAAAGACGACTTGGCAGTGGTCAAACGGCCCCCGGGTGCAAGGGGTTCCTACGACTCAGGGGCAATGGTCAGCACGACTTTTTGGGGCAGTGGCCCCCGACTCGGGGGCAGTGGTAAGCACGCCCTTTGGGGCAGTGGTCAGCCGACTCTGGTGCAATGGTCAGGACTTTGGGGAATGGTCACAAGACTTGGGTGCAGTGGTCAGACCTTTTTAAAGACTCTGTGGTGCAGTATCAGAAACGACTCTGTAAGGGCGGGGGCAGCACGATTTTGGGGGCAATGGTCACCACGACTCAGGCAATGGAAAAGACTTTTTTGGGGCGGGGCCCACGCTCTGGTGCGGGTAAGCACGACTTGTTGCGGGGGCAGCACGACTCGGGGCGGGGGCAGCACGACTCTGGGGGCAGGGGGCACCCCACTCTGTGGGCAGTCCCCCGTTTGGGGAAAAAAGGGCCCAAAAAGACCCCGTTGGTGGTCAGCAAGACTTTTGGGGGTGGTAAGCACGACCTGTAAAAAGTGGGTCAGCCCACTCTGGGGCCCCGTGATCAGCAAGATTTGGGCTTTTTAAAACCCCAGGTTCAATGGCCTTTTAACCTGATGAAAGGGGGTTTGGGGAAACACGAGAAAATGTATTGTTTTATTTTTTCAAAAAAACGATTAATTCCAAACTTTTTTTTTTCACCAAAATTGTGATTATAAAGACTTTTTTCTTTTCCCCCCAAAATATAACAAAGGGTTATTTAAAATTTGTACACTATATGGGAGTAGTGTTTAGGGGCCCCCGTTTCAAAGCGGGGCCCAAAAAAGAAAAAGTTCCCCAACCAGCTCTTTCAGGAACCCCCTGACAAACGCAGTGGTAACCACGTCACCTTTTCATTGTTAAACTCGCTTTTTATTGGCTAAACCCGGAGTCGTTGATTTTTTTGATCCCCCTTTAAAAAACCCCCTTTAAAGAGGGGTTCCCGGTTGGGGGGGCCCTTATTTTGGGTTTTTTTTAAATTTTCAAAAAAATTACACCCCTTTAGAAAACCCCCCCCCAAGAGGGCTCGGGGCCAGGTTTTCCACCTAAAAAGGGTGAGGCCACCATGGACAAAAATAAGGGGTTTCCCTTTTTCCCCCCTACCACCCCCTTCATTAGTTAAAGCAAAATTTTTCGAGACTTAAGTCCAGCTTAAAAAAGAGTGAGACGCCGAGGGTGGGGCCCCTTTTTTCCCGGTGCCTGGGTGGGGGGAAAACCCCCCACAAAAACCCACCACTGGGAAAAAAAGGGGGGGTTTCCCCACCAAAGTCCCCCACACCCCAACTAAAAAAATTCTGGACAAACATCAGCATTTTTAAAATTTTTTCCCGCAATGTATAATTTTTTATTTTAGGTAAAAACAATCCCCCAAAGCATGAGTGGGGGATTTTTTTTTTCATTTCTGTAGATCCCCAGGGGTTTTTTCCCCTTAGATGGAGACCACCTGAGAGGGGGCCCCAGACATAAAAAAGCCCCCAAAACCCAGAAGTGGCCGGGCCCCTCCCTTTTTAGTGAGTGGCCCTCTGGTGTGGCTGGTTTTTTAAGAAAAAACCACAGGCTGAAACCCCATCATCCCCAGATTGCAGAAGCCCGCCCCCACCCCGACTCACAAGCATCAATCTGAAAGGGAAAAAAGGTTTTGAAAAGTCTGAGACAACAGAATGGGGGAAAAGTAACCTTTTTTGTTTGAATGCATCTTGACATTCTGGGGTCCAAATAAAGGGAACTTTTTGACTGGAAGTGATTTTTGAGGAGCAACAATATTTTTTTTAAATTTACAGAATCTTCTATAAAACCCCCTCCCTGAAAACGTTGAAGGGATTTCCTGTCAGGGGAACTGGAAAATTTTTTAAAAGGCCAAATTTTTTTAAATTTTTGGGGGCCCCTTTGCCACTACCCCTTGGGGGCCCCGGGAAAATTTTAGTAAATTGGAAAAGGGGTGACTTGAAAAAATTTAAAGTTAAATAAAACTCTGAAAGGCCCTAAAGAGAGCCTTAAGCCTAAACAAAGTTGGTCCCGGTCCGAACAACACCCGGGGGGAAGCTGCCGTCCCCTTTAAGTCCTTTAAAGCCTGATGGATAAGTCTCGGGGAAAGATGCAGGAATTTTTTTATTCCGGGGGGGAAAGGGGATAATGCCCTTCCGGGGAAATTTCGAAGGCAGAATTTCTTTTATCTGTTAAAGGTACTTGATAGAAACCCTTTTTAAGGAGGCCCCAAATTTTAAAAGTAGCCTTCCCCCAAAAAATCGATTACATCATCCAAAGTGGCAGAGGGGGGGTCTGCAAGGGCCTCATTCCCCCTTGGGTAATCCCATTGGGGAACCCCCCCATCAGTTTTGAAAAAGAATCCCGGGGGAAGCCCCGGACTAAAAATTACTCCCTTTCTCTAACAAAAAATTTACCCCTGTTGAAGTAGCTTCTGTTTTTCAGGTTTAAACTCTGTAAGGGAGAGTTTAATAGGTTTAGAGTTTCCAAATCTACATCATGATATCCTAATGTACTTTTTTTCGGAAATCCAAAAAAATATCAGGATAAGACTGTAGAAGCGCAGTTAAATTAGTTACTTGAGACTTGGTCAACCCAACATTGAGGTTTAGGGTCCTTGAGGAGGACCGAATTTGGAAGCTTTACATTAATCTCAGAGTGCAAAGAGTCAGGTCATCAGAGGCAGAGGACAGAGTCATTACTGGAACTTTATCTGGTGTATTAAAAGCTTTAATTTGATTAATGTGGTAAGTTTTGCTTTTTGAGGTCTTGTCAAGGGGAGATACCACATAATTGTCATCAGATAATTTACTTACGATTTGCATTGGTCCCGTAAATCTAGCTTTCAAGGTGTGGCCAGGTATAGGCTCCTGTACCAACACCTTATCTCCTGGATGGAAGGAGCGAAATTTTGAGTTTCTGTCATACCTCTGTTTCATCGTATTCTGAGCTGCCTTCAAGTTAGCCTTAGCCAACTGACGTGCTACCTGCAACCTTGAAGAAGGATTGTAGCTGGTTGTGGAGGCGTCTTCTCCCATCCATCCTTCTTTGAGCACACGTAGAGGACCTCGTACATTGTGCCCAAATATCAGCTCAAAAGGACTGTACCCTGTAGACTCTTGCACACTTTCTCTCATTGCAAATAGCAACAGAGGAAGTGATTCATCCCAGTCTGTAGGAAAATGCAAGCAGAATGTTCTCATCATTGTTTTTAACGTCTGATGGAATCTTTCCAAGGCGCCTTGGGATTGAGGATGATAGGCAGTGGATAGGTTATGAACTATTCCTAGCCTAGTTAATGCTTCCCTAAATGCTTTGGCAGTGAAGTTAGTACCTTGATCACTTTGAATAGTTTTAGGAATTCCAAAGCAAGAGATAAACTTAGTTAAAGCTTTAAGGATTGCTTTAGTGTTAATACTGCGCATAGGAACTGCCTCTGGATATCTAGTTACTCTATCCATGATTGTGAATAAGTATTGATTTCCAGACTTAGCTTTAGGTAGTGGACCTACACAATCTATTATCAATTCTGAGAAAGGGTCTCCATTAACAGGAATGGGATGGAGAGGTGCAGGTTTAATGGGGTGTCCAGGTTTCCCTACCTGCTGACATTCTGGACAACAGCGAATATGATTCTTTACATCTTGCCTTAACTTTGGCCAAAAGAATTCTTTTGTTATTCTATATTGAGTTTTGGTAATTCCCAAATGGCCTCCTAAAGAAGAATTATGGGCTATATTTAGTATCTGAGACCTAAACTTTCTGGGAACCACTAACTTATCTGTTTGTTGTTTTCCCTCCACCTCCTTACCAGTTTCAGTGCAGACTAAGTAATTATTTTTTAAGATATATTTGACCGGGTGACCCGAAGTGGATTTACCCATAGCTGACTCAAAAGCAGAGTTTAGTGAGGAGTCTTTCCGTTGTTCCTCCCGAAAGGACAGTCCCTCAGGCATGGAAACAGAGACATCTGGCAATCCTGCAACCCTGGAATAGGAAGGCTTGATCTGGGGCTGTTCACTAAATTTACGAGGCTCTGGCCAGTTTTCCTCGCAAAACAAATTGGTTAGTCCGAGATCAGAGTCGTCCAAGGACGAGTTAACATTCTTATCAGACATCACTTTGGATTGTGCCCGAGTTATGGCCAACATCGGGGAAGAATTAACCATTATGGGTTCTATACATTTAGTAGACTCAATGTTATTACCTAGTAATAGCATCGCATCCTTCATAGAAATCCTCCGAGACACCAACAGTCAAAAACATAGTGTAGTATTTACTCTGCACATAGATTTGATGTAAAGGGACAGAAAATACTGCTCCTCCAAAAGCTTCTAACAGAACTGAGGATTGCAAAGAGGTTTGATCAGAAAGGGTAGTACTCCTCTCTTATAAGTGAGCAATATGCTCCAGTATCCCTAAAGGTTTTAACTTCCTTTTCTCTTGAATGTTCCTGAAGGGATATGTAACAAGAGCTATAGTAAGGGCCATCCCCTTCTCTACTTCTTCCTGGGACATATTATTAGGGATATTAGAGATTTTCCCAAATGGTTGGGGTTTACTTGGACAATTGGGTCTGATGTGGCCAGGCTTGCCACAGTTATAACATACCATCTCAGCTTTAACTTTGGCACTGTTGATTTTGTGGCTTACGCCACTCTGGATACTGCCGCTTCACATCTCGTTGGGTAATTTGATGTTGCTCACCAGGTGTTTTAGTTGACTGCTGACGAGATTCACCTTCATCTTGACCTTTATTTCTCCACTCAGGAACTTTTCTTTGACGATCTCTGCTCATACCAGGCTGTTGAGGAAAGAGATAAGACCGCTCGGACAAGGAGCGGTTAGTTTCAAAAGTATCAGCCAACCTGGCTGCGTCCAATGCCGTATTCAAGGAATGATCTTGTAGAAACACTCGAACCTCTGGACTAACGGACTCCAGCAGGTTGTCCACCAAGATGAGCTGCTTCAAATTTTCAAAATCAGCGACACCACTTGCCTTGTACCACTTTGTAAAAGCCCTGGTCTGCTGTCTGACAAAATCAACAGCAGACTGACCCAACTGCCTTCTGCCGAGTTTGAATTCTTTCCTATACTTGGCAGGAATACATTGATAAGCCCCAAGAACAGTGGTTTTCACAATGCGATAGTTTCCAAAATCCGCATTTCCCAGGCTAGAAGTAAATTCTTGTGCCTTACCAAACAACGCAGTATGCACCAGTGACGCCCAATGAACCTCAGGCCACCCTAAAGCTCGAGCCTGGTTTTCAAATGCTTCGAAAAACTGTTCAGGCTCTGCTTCAACAAAACGAGGAACAAACTGTACTGCCCTTTGCAAATTGAAGTCATCTACAGTCTGATGGAATTGTCTCCTCTCCTTCTCTCTATCAAACTCCTCCTTAGCAAATGCACGCTGTTCTTTAGTTTGTTCAAGAGTGAGTCTGGCTAGTTCAAGCGCCAGTGAACCAGACTCACCTGTCGATAACCCCACACCTGTGACTTGCTGGTTTTGCTCAGGAGTTCTGTCTCTCCCATTTTGTAGAAACCTCAATGGTGACCTACGATTAACAGCTCCTGTAGAGGGAGAAACACTAGACTGATATGCCATAGTTTCAGTTTGTATTTTACTCCTTATAATATCACGCAGCTGAGCAGCAGTAAGGGTACGCTGGTATTCAACACCAATAGAACGGGCGATACGCCAACAACGCTGTAGAGAGAGTTTGGGCAACTTTAGCAGAGTTAACTCAGACACTAACCGTCTGACTCGAATAGGTGGCATTAACCCCAACTTTAACACGCTATGCACGATACGAATTGCAGTATACTCATACGATAGCAGAACTGACACGCAATAGCAAAGCCAATATGCACACCCACAATAGCAAGGCTGATACACAATAACAAACCAAATTGCAGAATACTCACGATAGCAGGCTGACCATAGCGAAGCGAATGCAAAGATGACACACAAAATTCGTGAAGCGTTGGCAAAGCGTAAGCAATGCCAGATAGCAAGCTATCTAGATACAAGACTAGCTCCTGCGCGAACTTCAACTCTAGGCTCAACTCCTGCTCTAAGTCTCCAAATTCAGCTCCAGGACAGGCTACCCATATTACAACCTCAGGTTCAATGGCCTGTTAACCTGAGTGTAAAGGAGCTTGGAGCAAAGAAACACAGTAGAAGATGTATTGAAATTGTATTTCTTTCAAAAAATCAGCTAGATTAATTCCATACTTTATCTTTTCCTTCACCAAGTAATTGTGATTATATAAGACTTTTGTCTTTTCCTTCACCAAGTATAACAAAGTGCTATTTACACATATGTACACTATATACAAAGGAGTAGTGTTTAGTGCACGCCACAGTTGTCTAGGCTAAGCAGCAGCCAAAAGACAGACAACGTTCCACAACCAGCTCTATGCAGGAATTCCAATGACAAACTGCGAGTGGTAACCACGTCACCTTTGTCATTGTTAAACTCGCATTTCATTGGCTGAACCGAGTCGTTGATTTGATGATGGGGCCCTCATCACCAAACCCTTAACGATGGTTCGCTGGTTGGAGGGGAGCCTATGTGGGTGTGTTTAACATGCTCCGAATAAAGGTTACATACTCTTTGCATGCAACAGCAGTGGTCAGCACGACTCTGTGGTGCAGTGGTCAGCACGACTCTGTGGTGCAGTGGTCAGCACAACTCTTGTGCAGTGGTCAGCACGACTCTGTGGCGCAGTGGTCAGCACGACTCTGGTGCATTGGTCAGCACGACTCTGTGGTGCAGTGGTCAGCACGACTCTGTGGTGCAGTGGTCAGCACGACTCTGTAGTGCAGTGGTCAGCACGACTCTGTGGTGCAATGGTCACCACGACTCTGGTGCAATGGTCAGCACGACTCTTTGGTGCAGTGGTCACAACGACTCTGGTGCAGTATTCAGCACGACTCTGTGTTGCAGTGGTCCGCACGACTCTGTGGTGCAGTGGTCAGCACGACTCTGTGGTGCAGGGGTCAGCACGACTCTGGTTCAGTGGTCAACACGACTCTGTGGTGCAGTTGTTGCACTACTCTTTGGTGCAGTGGTCAGCACGACACTGTGGTGTAGTGGTCAGCACGGCTCTGTGGTGCAGTGGTCAGCACGACTCTGCTGCAGTGGTCAACACGACTCTGAGGTGCAGTGGTCAGCACGACTCTGTGGTGCAGTGTTCAGCACGACTCTGTGGTGTAGTGGTCAGCACGGCTCTGTTGTGCAGTGGTCAGCACGACTCTGTGATGCAGTGGTCAGCACCACTCTGGTGCAGTGGTCAGCACGACTCTATGGTGCTGTGGTCAGCACGACTCTGTGGTGCAGTGGTCAGCACGACTCTATGGTGCAGTGGTCACAACGACTCTGGTGCAGTGGTCAGCACGACTCTGTGGTGCAGTGGTCAACACGGCTCTGTGGTGCAGTGGTCAGCACGACTCTGTAATGCAGTGGTCAGCACGACTCTGTGGTGCAATGGTCACCACGACTCAGGTGCAATGGTCAGCACGACTCTTTGGTGCAGTGGTCACCACGACTCTGGTGCAGTGGTAAGCACGACTCTGTGGTGCAGTGGTCAGCTCGACTCTGGTGCAGTGGTCAACACGACTCTGTGGTGCAGTGGTCAGCACGACTCTGTGGTGTAGTGGTGAGCACGGCTCTGTGGTGCAGTTGTATGCACGACTCTGTGGTGCAGTGGTCAGCACGACTCTGTGGTGCAGTGATCAGCACGATTCTAGTGCAGTGGTCAGCACGACTCTGTGGTGCAGTGGTCAGCACGACTCTGTGGTGCTGTGGTCAGCACGACTCTATGGTGCAGTGGTCAGCACGACTCTGTGGTGCAGTGGTCAGCACAACTCTGGTGCAGTGGTCAGCACGACTCTGTGGCGCAGTGGTCAGCACGACTCTGGTGCAGTGGTCAGCACGACTCTGTGGTGCAGTGGTCAGCACGACTCTGTGGTGCAGTGGTCAGCACGACTCTGTAGTGCAGTGGTCAGCACGACTCTGTGGTGCAATGGTCACCACGACTCTGGTGCAATGGTCAGCACGACTCTTTGGTGCAGTGGTCACAACGACTCTGGTGCAGTATTCAGCACGACTCTGTGTTGCAGTGGTCCGCACGACTCTGTGGTGCAGTGGTCGGCACGACTCTGTGGTGCAGTGGTCAGCACGACTCTGTGGTGCAGTGGTCAGCACGACTCTGGTGCAGTGGTCAACACGTCTCTGGTGCAGTGGTCAGCACTACTCTGTGGTGCAATGGTCGGCACGACTCTGTGGTGCAGTGGTCTGCACGACTCTGTGGTGCAGTGGTCAGCACGACTCTGGTGCAGTGGTCAACACGTCTCTGGTGCAGTGGTCAGCACGACACTGTGGTGTAGTGGTCAGCACGGCTCTGTGGTGCAGTGGTCAGCACGACTCTGCTGCAGTGGTCAACACGACTCTGAGGTGCAGTGGTCAGCACGACTCTGTGGTGCAGTGTTCAGCACGACTCTGAGGTGCAGTGGTCAGCACGGCTCTGTTGTGCAGTTGTCACCACGACTCTGTGGTGCAGTGGTCAGCACCACTCTGGTGCAGTGGTCAGCACGACTCTATGGTGCTGTGGTCAGCACGACTCTGTGGTGCAGTGGTCAGCACGACTCTATGGTGCTGTGGTCAGCACGACTCTGTGGTGCAGTGGTCAGCACGACTCTGTGGTGCAGTGGTCAGCTCGGCTGCCTACACTAAATCACCAGACTCGGATTCAACTCCCGACTGTAGTACATTTGTGACTAAATTTTACAATTTGGTGATAAACATTTAACAATCTCCATTTTTATGGAATTTTAATCATTTTACTGGGATGTGTTAAACTGGTAAGGGTCACAGATCGCCAAGGAAATAACAGACATTTAATCCTTCACCGACATGAAGGTTGGTCATTAACGGAAAATTTATACAACAATAAAGTATCTTGTAATATAAGTCTGTACTTTATTGTTGTTTTATGTTGTTACTGTTAGAACTCAGACTGAGGAAGAGATAACTTCTGCATTCTAATTGTTGAATAAAATTAGTATTAACAACTTTGCTAACTCAAGTCTGTGCTAAAGTTTTATGTTGTTTGTCTGATTGTAACAACACTGTGTTGTGTAGACCGTCTTTCATAGAGGTTACCTACATACATGACTGTGTGAACTATGTGTAGAGTGCTAGTATTGTACACAGACTTGCTACACCAGGTACTTGTGCTAGAGTTGTACACCATGGTACTTGTGCTAGTGAGTTGTAACACCATGGTACTTGTGCTAGTGAGTTGTACATAATGGTACTTGTGCTATTGAGTTGTACATCATGGTACTTGTGCTAGTGAGTTGTACATCATGGTACTTGTGCTAGTGAGTTGTACACCATGGTACTTGGGCTAGTGAGTTGTACACCACGGTACTTGTGCTAGTGAGTTGAACATCATTACACTTGTGCTAGTGAGTTGTACATTATGGTACTTGTGCTAGTGAGTTGTACACCATGGTACTTGTGCTAGTGAGTTGTACACCTTATGGTACACTTGTGACTATGTGAGTTATACCATGATATTTGTGCTAGTGAGTTGTACATCATGGGATTTGTGCTAGTGAGTTGTACATCATGGTACTTGTGTTTGTGAGTTGTACACTAATACTTGTGCTAGTGAGTTGTAAACCATGGTACTTGTGCTAGTGAGTTGTACACCATGGTACTTGTGCTAATGAGTTGTACACCATGGTACTTGTGCTAGTGAGTTGTACACCATGGTACTTCTGCTAGTGAGTTATACATCATGGTACTTGTGCTAGTGAGTTGTACATCATGGTACTTCTGCTAGTGAGTTATACATCATGGTACTTGTGCTAGTGAGTTGTACACCATGGTACTTGTGCTAGTGAGTTTTACACCAGGGTACTTGTGCTAGTGAGTTGTACACCATGGTACTTGTGCTAGTGAGTTGTACATCATGGTACTTGTGCTAGTGGGTTGTACACCATGGTACTTGTGCTAGTTAGTTGTACACCATGGTACTTGTGCTAGTGAGTTGTACACCATGGTACTTGTGCTAGTGAGTTGTACACCATGGTACTTGTGCTAGTGAGTTGTACACCATGATACTTGTGCTAGTCTGAGGTGTTGTGTGTAATGCAACGTTTATATGGTCATCTCGTCTTGGACTCAGACACTGTAAGAAAGTTATACACTTATGTTCATTTATGTTTTAAGTTATTATTAATTTCCCTGAAGACTGTGAACATATTTGTGAAATTATCGTTATTATTCAGATACATATTACTCTTCCTGTCTACAATAAGCACACCTTTCAGGTGTTTGTTTACAATAAGCACACCTTTCAGGTGTTTGTTTACAATAAGCACACCTTTCAGGTGTTTGTTTACAATAAGCACACCTTTCAGGTGTTTGTTTACAAGAAGCACAGCTTTCAAGTGTTTGTCTACAACAAGCATAGCTTTCAGATTTTTGTCTAAAACAAACACAGCTTTCAGGTATTTGTCTAAAACAAACACAGCTTTCAGGTGTTTGTCTACAACAAGCACAGCTTTCAGGTGTTTGTCTACAACAAGCACAGTGTTACAGAGTCAAAGCTCACATACATGACTTAAATGGTTTGATTTGCTTCATTATATAAATCATAGCTTTAGGTGTTTTTAAATACGCATGATATTTGTATTAATTTGGTTTATAATTATTTATAATAATGCTTTTATTACCTTAATAATGTAAACTTAATTACCTTTTCTTATTATATTATTTATATTTCTCATAAGTTTTATGAGGGGCAATTGTCATTTTGTAATTATCTGTATTATATTATACATTTTTTTGTTGTGGTTCAAAATTAGTGTTGAAGTTGACAGTAGTTATTGCACTTGCAACTTCCTACTGGAGCTGAATCACCTCAAATACTCTATTTGCATAGAAGTATTTTCGTGCAAGTAGAGTACCAACAGGGTTGGCACGATTTTCAATGTTGCATTAAAAATCGATGCAAAATGTCGCAAATTTTTCCCCTAAACTTCTTTATACTTTAGATGATGTTCATTAATAGAAGTTTATCTGAAGACAAAGGATCAAGGACACAGCCAGAATGTCAACGTACAAGAACGATAAAGACACACAAAATCGGTACAGCAAAACACAATAACAGTACAGTGGAAAAGAACACTTAAGTACAGTTCAGGATACAAGTGACCTTTACCACAATATGTCCGTATCAACGGACAATTTACAACCAAGTACACTACAGTAACTTACAATAAGTACACTAATATAAAAGACAATACTGTAACATGTAAGAACAGTAACATAAAAGAGTATAGTATAACAATAAACAGTGTAATAACGCATAAAGCAGTGAGGAAACACATAAAACAGTTTAGAAACACTTAAAGCAGCATAATAACCTATAAAACACAAATAAAACATAAAACAGTACAATACAGTTAAACAATGCAATAAATCACAATAACAATCCAACATAAAGATCAGTCTGTAAATAAACAGAGTACCAGACAGTACAGTAACACAGAGACCATACATAGTAAAATACAGCACAGAAGTACACAGTAACACAGACAGTACAGTAACACAAAACCACGTACAATAACACAGAATACCAGTAAAGTAACACAGAAACCAGTGATAACACAGATACCAGTAAGTAACACAGAACCAGTACGCAGTAACAAGAAACCAGTAGGTAACAGACCAGTGAGTAACACGACGAGGTGAACCAGTAGAGTAACACAGAATACCAGAACAGTACAGTAACACAGAATACCAGTACAGTACAATAACGCAGACCAGTACAGTAACACAATACCAGTACAGTACAGTAACACAGACCAATACAGTAACACAGAATAACAGTATAGTAACACAGAATTACAGTACAGTAAGACAAAAGACTCGTAAAGTAACACAGAAAAACCAGTGCATTACAGTAACACAGGAGAAGAATAGAGTAACACTTACGAATATTACATTAACTGTAAATTATAAGAATAATACAGTAACATACACGACAATTACAGTAACACAGAATAATACAGTAGCATTCAGGTAATAAATATTAACTCATAAGAATAATACAGTAATATACGATAAAATACAAAATACAATAACTAATAAGACTAATACAGTAACATAGTAGAAAAATACAGTAACATATAAGAATAATATGGTAACATAGAATAAAAATACGTAACTCATAAGGAAAATACATTAGTATACAATAAAATACAGTAACTCTTAAAGATAATACAGTACCTCACAAGAAAGTACATTAACATACAGCAACAGAGTACAGTAATACACAAGAACATAAAAAATAATATAGTAATATAGTGTAACAATACAGCAACATATTAATACATAAAGCAACAGTATTCAAGACAGTATTAACAACAGTTCTATCACACAGGTTGTAACACCAGCAGCATTAAGCAGCAGTATTCAAGACAGTATTAACAACAGTTCTATCACTCAGGTTGTAACATCAGCAGCAAAAATTCGTTTTTCCAGAGGTCGAATCTCTGAGTTTGTAGTCATTATTTTATTCCCAGACATTTTGTGTGTGTGTGTGTGTGTGTGTGTGTGTGACTACCTATGTGTGTGATGTTGTTTGTGTGTGCTGTGGTTCTTTGTTGGTCATAGCTCTGGCCTGCCCTTCTGTTGTCTAGGTCCTTTTCTGTCGCTGGCTTTATCAAACCTAGTCTTAAAACTATTTTGGTCTGCCAGAGTCGCTTTCATAGCTTCTGCACTTCCTGACCTCTATACTGATTGTACTATCTCTAACTCCCTTGCTCATGAGCTTTATCAACTTCCAACTATGTATGTTCTGCCCTCTCAACATCTGTCCTTCCACCTATTCTATTCCTGACAGACTCTATGACTGATCATGCTCCCTAACCCTCCTGTGCCTCATAGAAGTCTTCAGCCATTTCCTAACCTTTCTTCTGTGCAATCTCCCTTAGCTCTTTGGGACTAGTTTTTGTCTAGGCGAAACCTTTGCACTTTCTCTAGTTTCTTGATTTTGCTGTTGGACCAGGTGTGGGTTCCAAACTGGTGCTGCATACTCCAGTATAGCCCTGACGTATATGGTGTACAGAGTCTTGAACGATTCCTTATTGAGGTATTGAAACGCTATTCTTAGGTTTGCCAGCCGCCCATATGCTGCAGCAGTTATCTAATTATGTGTGACTCACGAGATATGCTCGGTATTATACTCACCCCAAGATCTTTTTCCTTCAGTGAGGTTTGCAGTCTTTGGCTACCTAAACTATACTCTGTCTGCGGTCTTCTTTGCCCTTCCCCGATCTTCATGACTTTACATTTGGCAGGGTTAAATTCAAGGAGCCAGTTACTGGACCAGGCTTGTAGCCT
Source organism: Cherax destructor (assembly GCA_009830355.1). Classification (NCBI taxonomy): domain Eukaryota; kingdom Metazoa; phylum Arthropoda; class Malacostraca; order Decapoda; family Parastacidae; genus Cherax; species Cherax destructor. Next base: position 6,964 of record WNWK01028097.1, on the reverse strand, counting down.
GTCCAGGTCTCTTTGTAGTCCTCCTGATCCTCGACTGATTTAATTCTTCTCATTAACTTCACATCATCTGCAAACAGGGACACTTCTGAGTCTATCCCTTCCGTTATGTCATTCACATATACCAAAAACAGTACAGGTCCTATGACTGACCCTTGTGGAACCCACTCGTCACAGGTGCCCACTCTGACACCTCGTCACGTACCATGACTCGTTGTTGCCTCCCTGTCAGATATTTTCTGATCCATTGCAGTGCCTTTCCTGTTACATGTGCCTGATCCTCTAGATATGCATTAACCTCTTGTGAGGAACTGTGTCGAACGCCTTCTTACAGTCCAAAAAAAGCAGTATATCCACCCCTCTCTCTCGTGTGTTACTTCTGTTACCTTGTCATAAACTCCAGTAGGTTTGTGACACAGGATTTTCCTACCCTGAAACGTGCTGGTTGTCGTTTATAAGCTTGTGTCTTTCTAGGTGCTCCACCACTCTCCTGATGATCTTCTCCATGACTTTGCATACTATACACGTCAGTGACACAGATTTGTAATTTAATGCCTCATGTCTGTCTCCTTTCTTAAAAATTGGGACTAATTTGCCATCTTCCACACCTCAGGTAGTTGTCCAGTTTCAATGGATGTGTTGAAGATTTTTGTTAGTGGCACACTCAACATCTCTGTCTCTCTAAGGACCTACAGATAAATGTTGTCAGGTCCCACCGCTTTTGAGGTATCGAGTTCACATAGCAGCTTCTTCACTTCCTCCTCTGTTGTGTGTATTTCATCCAGCACTTGTTGGTATACCTCCTATTTTGAATTCCTGGAGTCCTTCCTGTCTCCTCTGTAAAGACTTCTTTAAATCTCATGTTGAGCTCCTCACATACCTCTTGGTCGTTTCTTGTGAATTCCCCACCTTCCTTCCTCAGCCTGATTATCTGGTCCTTGACTGTTGTCTTCCTCCTGATGTGGCTATACAACAGCTTCGGGTCAGACTTGACTTTTGATGATATATCATTTTCGTATTGTCCTTGAGCGTCCCTTCTGACCTGTGCATATTCATTTCTTGCTCTTCGGCTAATCTCTTTATTTTCCTGGGTCCTTTGTCTTCTGTACTTTTTCCATTCTCTAGTGCACTTAGTTTTTGCCTCCCTTCACCTTTGGGTGAACCAAGGACTCGTTCTGGTCTTCCCATTACTTCTGTTTCCCTTGGGAACAAACCTCTCCTCTGCCTCTTTGCATTTGGTTGTCACATATTCCATCATTTCTTTTACTGGTTTTTCATGCCAATTCTCTCTCCCACTGAACGTCTTATAGGAAGTTCCTCATGTTGTGTAGTCCCCCTTTGTAGTTTCGTTTCTCCCTTCCTATTCCTGCTCCCTCTCCACTTGTAGCTCAACTATATAATCAAAACACAGAACGAAATGATCATAGCTCCAAGGGGCCTTTCATATGTGATATCCTTGATGTCCGAACTTTTCCCAGGTGAATACTAGGTCCAGTCTTGCTGTATCATCCTCACCTCTCTCTCCCTGGTAGTGTCTCTAACATGTTGATGCATGAGGTTTTCCAGTACCACATCCATCCTCTGGGGTCTCCATGATTCAGGACCTCCATGGGGCTCCAGGTTTTCCCAATCAATCTCTTTGTGATTGAAATCACCCATAACTAGTAACTTTGCTCTCCCCATGTGGGCACTTCGGCCACCTCGGCTAGTGTGTCTACCATTGCTCTGTTGCTCTCGTCATATTCTTCTCTTGTGTGTGTACACCTAGTTGTACTCACCTAGTTGTGGTTGCGGGGTCGAGTCACAGCTCCTGGCCGCCTCTTCACTGGCCGCTACTGGGTCACCAACATCTCTGTGATTCATCTGAGTCTTCAACTTCCAACTGTGTCCCCTTGTTGCTGTGTCCCATCTCTGGAACATTATGTCTTTGTCCACCTTGTCAATTCCTCTCAGTATCTTATATGTCGTTATCATGCTCCCCTATCTCTCCTGTCCTCCAGTGTCGTCAAGTCGATTTCCCTTAACTCTCCTCGTAGGACATCCCCCTTAGCTCGGACTAGTCTTGTTGCAAACCTTTGCACTTTCTCTAGCTTCTTTACGTGCTTGGCTAGGTGTGTGTTCCAAACTGGTGCTGCATGTGCCTAACGTCACAGTGTACAGGGTCCTGAACGATTTTTATTAAGATGCAGAATGCTGTTCTTAGATTTGCTAGGGGCCCATATGCTGTAGGAGCTTATTTGGTTGATGTGCGCCTCAGGGGATGTGCCGGTGTTATACTCACCCCAAGATCTTTTCCTTGAATGAGGTTTGTAGTCTCTGGCCCCTACACTAAACTCCGTCTGCGGTCTTCTTTGCCCTTCCCCAATCTTCATGACTTTGCACTGGTGGGGTTGAACTCTAGGAGCCAATTGCTGGACCAGGCTTGCAGCCTGTCCAGATCCCCTTTGTAGTTCTGCTGGTCCTCGTCCGACTGGATTATTCTCAACGACTTCACATCATCTGCAAACAGGGGCACTTCGGAGTCTATTCCTTCCGTCATGTCGTTCAAATACCAGAAACAGCACCGGTCCTAGGACTGACCCCTGTGGAACCCCACTGTCACCGGCGCCCACTCTGACACCTCGCCACGTACCATGACTCGTGCTGTCTTCCTAACAGGTATTCCCTGATCCATTGTAGTGCCTTCCTGTTATCCCTGCCTGGTCCTCCAGCTTCTGCACTAATCTCTTGTGTGGAACGTGTCAAACGCCTTCTTACAGTCTAAGAATATGCAATCTACCCACCCCTCTCTGTCTTGTCTTACAGATTCCTGTCCCTGAAACAGGTTGGCCGTCGTTGATAAGCTCATTCCTTTCTAGGTGCTCCACCACTCTTCTCCCGATAATCTTCTCCATGACCTTGCATACTATACATGTCAGTGACACTGGTCTGTAGTTTAGTGCTACGTTCCTGCCCTTTTTTAAAGATTGGAACTACATTTGCTGTCTTCCATACCTCAGGTAGTTGCCCTGTTCCGATAGACGTGTTGAAGATCGTTGTTAGGGGTACACATAGCTCCTCCGCTCCCTCTCTCCTGACCCATGGAGAGATGTTATCTGCCCCATCGCCTTTGAGGTATCTATCTCACTTAGTAGCTTCTTCACTTCCTCCTCAGTTGTGTGTATTGTGTCCAGCACTTGATGGTGTACCCTACCTCCCTCCTTTCTGGAGGCCCTTCTATCTACTCTGTGAACACCTCTTTGAATCTCATGTTGAGCTCCTCACACACTTCGGTCATTTCTTGGACCTTCCCTCCTTCCTTCCTCAGTCTTATCACCTGGTCCTTGACTGTTGTTCTCCCCCTGATGTGACTGTACAACAGCTTCGGGTCAGATTTGGCTTTCCTGCTATGTCATTCTCTATACTGTCGTTGGGCCTCCCTTCTTACCTGTGCATATTCATTTCTGGCTCTACGACTGCCTCCTTATTTTCCTGGGTTCTTTGCCTTCTATACTTCTTCCATTCCCTATCACTCTTGGTTTTGGCCTCCCTGCACCTTTGGGTGAACCAAGGGCTCATCCTGGCTTTTCGTTGTTTCTGTTTCCCCTTTGGGGACAAACTAGGGATGTATCGTATGTGAAAATTTAGATATCCGGTATGCGGATTGTATACGGATGTCTTACTACTTATTTTGTGGATGCAGATGCGGATATCTGCTTACAGTAAAATGCGGATGCGGATTACGGATATCACATCTTGACATCCGGGCGGATGCGGATGCGGATTTTGCAGGACGGTCATAAAACACCTGATTTTTTTTTTTCCATAAGAACATAAGAGGAGGAACACTGCAACAGGCCTACTGGCCCATACTTGGCAGGTCCATGTCAAAACCAACCCACCAAAAACATTTGTCCAATCCATCCCCATCCAAGCAAGAAGCCCCGACCCCCTCCCAACCATTGTGCAAGTCCTACAAATCCAACCCTCTCACTCACAACAACTCAGAATGTTAAGTAAAAGGACACAAATGCAACTAATGAGACATTTTATTGTGGCAACGTTTCGCTCTCCAGGAGCTTTTTCAAGCCGTTATAAACAATGCATGGACACACAGGGTATATATAGGTTCAATGAGACAATAAAATGTCCATTAGTTGCATTGTGTCCTTTTACTAACATATTGTCGGTAATTCTACCAATATTAATACAGAACACGAAATAAGGAACAATGCAGGAAGCCAACTGGTCCACACTAGGTAGGTCCCCCTATAACCCAAAACCAATCTCACAAACAAAAACGCCTACCCAACCCATCTACTCCATCCATGGAATATGCTTTGATAATTAGGGCACTATAAAATAGGGTACTGAAGGAGCTGAAGCACTTGGTTCATCACAAGAGCACCAAAGTAGCTGAAGTAGATGGTGGCCAAGGGTTAGGCAAGAGAAGAATTTCATAAGAACATAAGAAAGGAGGAACACTGCAGCAGGCCTGTTGGCCCATACTAGGCAGGTCCTTCACAATCCGTCCCACTAACAAAATATTTCCTCATCCCAATTTTCAATGCTACCCAAGAAATAAGCTTGGATAATTCTATTTACTCATGTGCGAGTCCCACTCAAATCCATCCCCTCTCACTCATGAATTTATCAAACCTAAATTTGAAACTACCCAAGGTCCTAGCTTCAATAACCCTACTAGGCAGACTGTTCCACTCATCAACTACCCTATTTCCAAACCAATACTTTCCTGTTAAGTAAAAGGACACAAATGCAACTAATGTGACATTTCCTATATCCTTTCTAAATCTAAAGGGGGGGAGGAGCATTTATCGATATATAAAAAAAAATTAATTTAAAACTTATGGAAACATATTTTTTCTTACCAAAAAATAGTGCATCATTCTGGCAACAAGTTGATGCAATCTGCTTATTTCTATCATATTTCTAAGTATGTTTATACTAAAAAGTATTTTTTTTTATGTCAGCAAAAAGATGTGTTGCTGATTAGCCAGTTTTTTTTTTTTTTTACCCCTAAAATTGCGTTTTTTATGATTGTTTCATTTTAAATACATTACATGGCAACCTCTGTGAGGAGTGGTGTGTGTGTGAGCTCCGGCAGACACCTCTCAGTGGCCTTACAGCCTTCGATGAGTATGGTGTGATGTACTGCTCCGAAAAGGTGGCTAACCACTTCCCAAGCCTGCAAGTGCCAATATCTCAGGAGTAAGTTATTGACATTGTAATCCCGATTATGCAAAGAGTATTTATCATAGCATCATGATTCTTTCGCAGGGGTATAGAGGAGTGATGGTTCTATCGAACTAGAGAGCGATTTTGCGATATGTTTTACTTTTTCTTGATAGTGATTTTTCTTTTCCCAAATAAATAATAATAATAAAAAAAAAGGATTTCAATAATTCATATAATGCAATCTATTGAGAGGAAGCTCAACTTGCCATGTATTTCTATAGCCTAACTCTTCCTCTTTCATCTGATCTAAATTAGAATATTGTATGTCGTAATAATTTTGTAGAATCGAGATTGCCATAAGCTCTATCAAACAGGGCATTTTTTTTTATATATAACTCTAAGGTAAAACGTCACTAAAAACTCAGTGTCTATGTTTCAAATGCTGCATAATTCAAAGAGAATATTCCCAATGAAATATTTGCAAAATAAAAAAAAAAAGTTAAAAAATGCTCCTCCCCCCCTAAACTTATCTAACTTGAATCCATTATTGCGGGTTCTCTCTTGGAGAGATATTCTCAAGACCTTATTTATATCCCCTTTGTTAATACCCATTTTCCACTTGTATACCTCGATCATGTCTCCCCTCATTCTATGTCTTACAAGTGAATGTAATTTAAGGGTCTTCAATCTTTCTTTGTAAGGAAGATTTCTAATGCTATGTATTAATTTAGTCATTCTACACTGAATGTTTTCTAATGAATTTATGTCCATTCTGTAATATGGAGACCAGAACTGAGCTGTGTAATCTAGGTGAGGCCTTACTAATGATGTATGAAGCTGTAATATAACCGCTGGACTTCTGTTGCTTACACTTCTTGATATAAATCCCAGTAATCTATTTGCTTTATTTCTTATGCTTAGGCATTGCTGACTTGGTTTGAAGTTGCTGCTTACCATAACCCCCAAATCCTTTTCGCATTCTGTACGGCTGAGTTCAACATTATTAAGCTGGTAGGTGCTAGGGTTATGAACATTACCGAGCTTTAGAATTTTGCATTTATCTACATTGAACTGCATCTGCCATTTTTCTGACCAGGAATTGAGTTTGCCTAAATCCTCCTGATAGTGTGACATCTATGTCTGAATCGATTATCCTACCTATCTTCGTGTCATAAGAACATAAGAACATAAGAATGGAGGAACACTGCAGAAGGCCTACTGGCCCATACAAGGCAGGTCCATATCAAAACCACCACTACCTAAGAATTTATTCCCGTACTCACGACACCAATCAAACCCAGCCCCTCCCACTCATATATTTGTCCAATCTCTTTTTTTAAACCACCCAAGGTCTAGCCCTATCAAGACTGGAAATTGTTCCCGCATCTACAACTCTGTTCGAAAAAGTACTTGCCTATGTCCTTTTTAAATCTAAATTTATCCAAATTTTAAAAGTTTTTCGGGTTCACTTGGTTCGATATCCTCAGTATTTTATTTTAAATCTCCCCTTTTTTATGCCCATCATCCATTGCACCCCGTGATATCTCCCCCCTTTTTCGTTTTCAAAAGTGGAGATTCAACCTCTAAGTCTATCTTCATACGGAGATTTTTATACTGTAAATCATTTTCGTCATTCTTCTTTTTATGTTCTCCAATGAATCTTATCCATCCTGTGTAAGGAGACCAAAACTGAGCTGCATAATCCCAAAAAAGGTCTCATAGTGATGTATAGAGCTTAAAATAACTTTTTCTTCTGTTGCTTTCTTCTTAAATAAACCAGTAATCTGTTAGC
>WNWK01028096.1:0-25702 GCA_009830355.1 Cherax destructor | reverse complement strand
TTCCCCTACCTAGGAACTAGAATGCCTGTGGAGAGAAGCTCCCATGGTAAAAATGGGAAGGAAATAAGGGAGGGAGGAGGAGGAGGAAAGGGAAAAGGGAGGATGGGGAAGATGGGAAAGGGGAGGGGGGATTGGGGGGTAATTAGGTTCGGTCTGAGGAAGAAGACCAAGGTCCAATTCCTCAGACCAATAGCCTCTTTACCGCAACAAGGAGCCCCCCTTAAAGAGGAAAAGGTAATGTAAAAGTTGATGCATTGTCTCGTCCCTAAGTACTGGTCATTGAATTTTTTGACTTGGGTTTTTTGGCAAAAAGTAAAATAAATTGTTTTCTCTTTTTTGCTCCTTTTATATGTTGTGTATTAATTGGAATTTTTTGTCGTCTACAGCTACGTGATTGTTGCAGCTTCAGGAGAATCATGAGGACGATATGTTCGAAAGCGGACGTTAAGAATTTATGTCGCCATGGCTATAACTCTTGCTGCTTTCCGCTGACATCCTCTGCTTCAAAGCGTCACCTGAGATCAGTGTTGTGGACCAACCTCTAAAAAACGAAGCTCAGAGATACACTGCTTCTTCACTTCCGTTGTATGGTGACTCGTGAGGATCTTGGCTTTGATGGAAAAATAGAAATTAACATTCATTATAAGTGTCTAAGTCAGATGGAAAGCTTGTAGTTTATTTATTTTTCATTAAGGTTTCGTACACCCTCTTTGGTGCGACACTTAGTTGTCGAGGGAGGGGGGTTACGCCCTGTCATTGTTTAACCCTTTCAGGGTCCAAGGCCATTTTTGGAAGGGGTGCACCAGTGTCCAAGAATCTAAAAAAAAAAAAAAATCTTATTTTTTCTTATGAAATGGTAGAGAATCTTTTTCTGAAGGTAATAAAACAAAAAGTACGAAATTTGATTGAAAATTGACGAAGTTATGCTCTCGCGAATTTTGATGCGTCAGCGATATTTACGCAGCGGTGATTTTGCCAACTTTGACTCCCATTTTAGGCCAATTACATTATTCCAGTCGATCAAATTCTTTGCTATTTCACTAGTATTACTTCTATTCTATCGATTGAGCACAAGAAATCGCCCAGTCAACTGTTTCAACTACAAAATAAAGTGATTGGAAATTGGTAATTTAGCCAATTTAACTCAAAGTTCAAAATATTCCAATTTCAAAATAGGGTGCAGAATAAACAATGCAGGCATTCCTGGCACTAAACTAACATTTCCTCTGTTCATTAGTTACGTTTTTAGTCTTTACAAATGAATTCCATTTTTATTTTTTATTCACATAATGAATTTTTATTCAAACAAAAAAATGGAAGATTTACTGTTATGCAATATTGTAATAATTGTACAAATAATATCACCACATTTGTGAACGTATATTAGATCCACCAGCTGGCGCGTATTAGACGTGTGAGGTCATTTGTTTACTCTTGAACATTGGCAAAAATTTAACATTTCTGCTACTTTGAGCTCAGTTTCAAGCCATTTCCAATACTAAAACCAATCAAAATCATCTCTATATCTGTAATATATCTTCCATTCTATCAAATGAGATCAAGAAATTGCAAATATAACTATAAAAAGTACACGAAAAAACACTGCAAAGTCGCTGTTTTAATCGAAAATTACGGTTTCAGTTTTTTCTCTCATTATGCACTGTGTGCTGCAGGATTTGTTTTATGTGGTGCACACATACCACATAGATGTATTCTCTCATATCCAGGCCCAAATTTACCGCTCACAGCTTATCTGAGTAAGCTGAGCTCATGACATAGAACTACGGTTTGGACCCTGAACATAAAGCCGTAGAACTACGGCATGGACCCTGAAAGGGTTAATGTTAAAACGAGGTTTTTCACTTAACCCTTAAACGGTCCGCACATATATTTATGTTGGTACTGCAGTTGCCCCAAACGTATATTTACATTTTATTTTTCATTCCTTCAAAATTGGTGCGATAGGCCTGAGTCGCCTAGGCATGAGAGAACGGGTCTGTGCACTCAGTGTGCGCCGGGTTAAAAAAATCCTGGATGCCTGGGTACTACATGGTAGGACCAGTTACATTCAGCTCCATCTTGGGTCAACATCATGGCACATCCTCGTGATTCACTCACACCTCGTCGTATTAACACTACTATTCAAGGAAAGTGATATACAACGCGAGATTATTGGATTTGACACCGGTGTGGCCACTAATAATCAAGGAATTAGTGAAAATATCGACGATAACCCAGATGACCCTCAGCCCATCACCTCTGGGGTGGCCACTGTGGCCACACCAGACCCTGGGCCAAGCACCTCTGGGGTAGCTAGTGTGGCCACACCAGTCCCTAGGCCAAGCACTTCTGGGGTGGCCAGTGTGGCCACACAAGACCCTGGGCCAAGCACCTCTGGAGTGGCGAGTGTTTCCCATAGGCAACTACGCAAGAGGAAACTATCATTTTCCCGGTGTTTTAGTGATAGTGAAAGTGATGTAATTGATGCTGAGATTGATTTTATGCCATTGCAGGATTCGTCTAGTGATAGTGATGTTCATTATTCACCTGTGAAGCATACTTTTAGGCGTCGTCGCCTACGTTCAGGCAGTGTGCCATATGCAGTCCCCAAGGGTCGTGGCAGGTCACGATCCAAAACCCCGGCCAGTGATAGTGATCATGAAGGTGAATTTGCGGGGATGGAGGAAGAAGTGGTGGGTGGCACGGTGTCTGGACAGACAAAGGACAGCCCGGCACCCCCTCAGCCATGTGCTGCCTCCACTCCTGTCCCCCCACCTGATCCCCCACACCCCATGCAACAGGTCCACCCTGCACAATGTGACCGAGAGTGGAAGTGGACACAAAGTGTATTCGTGCCACAGCCTTTTGATTTTGATGTGAGTGGAAGTGGCATTCTGCCAGAATGTCCCATAACAAATGAGTCTACAGAGTTAGACTTTTTCCAGTTATACTTTGACGAGCCTATAATGAACTTGATAGTGACCCAGACGAACAATTATTATCGCTATGTCATGGACAACACAGCAGAGGTAGGAGAATCGTCACGGCTGCGCAGGTGGAAAGACACAACAGTGGCTGAAATGTATTTATTCCTTGCCACTGTCATGACTATGCCACATACCTATAAGAACAATATATGTAACTACTGGTCCACAGACCACTTCATCAGTACTCCCGTCTTCCGTGACCTCTTTCCTGCAACAGATTCATTCTGTTGCTACGAATGTTGCACTTCTCAGACAGGAATATGCCCAACAGAAATGACCTTCTATACAAAATCCGGGAAGTGTTTATGTACCTGAAGCAGAAATTCAGTGCTTACTTTTATCCTTTCAAGAACATTGTTGTCGACGAGTCCTTGATTCTATTCAAGGACTGTCATTCAAGCAATATATTCCGAGCAAACGTCATCGCTTTGGTATAAAACTTTTTATGTGCGACTGTGAGACAGGTCTTGTGTTAGATGTCATTGTATACACCAGGAAAAAAACACTCGACGATACCAGGCGCATGTTGGGCATTTCTGGTGTTGTTGTTCGCAGGATGATGGAACCATACCTTGGCAAGGGCCATACATTGTACACAGACAACTGGTATACAAGCCCTATGCTCGCTGATTTCCTGAGTGTGAACAATACTGATATATGTGGAACAGAGAGAAGGAATAGAAAACATATGCCAAGCTTCAGTGGCAGTGTTGAAGGTGCAGTGCAAATGTTTCATGCCAATGACATCATGGCACTAACGTGGCATGACAAACGGGATGTGACATTTCTGTCAACCATCCACAGAAACGAGATGGTACAGACAGACAAAATGAGCCGGCTCACCAATGAACATTGTCAAACCAGCTGTTGTCGTCGACTATACGAACAATATGCGACTAGTTGACAAGTGTGACATTATGATAGGGTTTGTTGACTGTGTGCGGAGTCGCAAGTGGTATATAAAACTGTTTTTCCACCTTGTAGACATTGCAGTGATCAATGCATTCAATATGTATGAAATAAAGACTGGAAAAAGACAACATTTTGCGGAATTCTCCCTGAATATCCTAAAACAGATAGCTAAAAAGTATGGTACCACACCTGTACCTGCCCCTCAACAGCGACTTGTTCCTTAACCACAACCAAAGCCAGTGGGGGAAGTGCCAGCCCGAATCATCCCTAACTGTCACTACCTGGTACCTTTACCACCTACCCCAAAGAAGAAGCATTCCCAGAAGAAGTGTGTTGTGTGTGCTACAACCACAAAACGACCACAACAGCGGAAGGACACATGATTCATATGTCACCAGTGTGGGGTGGCACTCTGTATGAATCCATGCTTCATGGAGTATCATACAATTGTGGACTTCTAGAAACATACGTGGGACATGTAAATACTTGTATATAGTTGTAGATAATAGAATGTGATTCAGCCAGGTGTGCAAAATCACCTATCAGTGTGTACATGTGTGTTTGTGTCAGTATGATAATAATTTTGTATATAATATTGGTGCATAAACAACAATTGACATTGAAATCAAAAGATTTACTGTAAAATAGCTATCATATATAATAAAAACCAAGATTAAAAAAAAAAATGGAAGAAAATGGTAAATATGTAGATTTTCTGCAAGCGGCAGTGCTTCATGTTGCCGTCAGGTGATCGCCAAGTGCCAACTTCGCGGCATCATATCTCGGTAAATGCTGACCCTAAAGTCTTTCTTTTTATCCTATAACACTTAGAAAATTGTGCTCTTTATTTCTATATAATTTTTTTTTTTTTTCAAAATATTCGGGGCACTGGGCGAGGTAACGTATACAGTGGTACCCCGGTCTACGATGGTCTCCAAACTCGCCCTTTTATGTAAGTTTATTTTTTTAAATGCTTTTGTAAGTGTATTTTTGGGGGTCTAAAAGGACTAGTCTATTTTACATTATTCCTTATGGGGATAAATTCATTTGGTAATGGCACTTGAACAGCATTCTGGAACGAAAAAATATCGTAAACCGGGGTACCACTGTATATACGTTTGGACCGTTTAAGGGTTAATATTATACTCAGGATTTCTTTAATAATAGCTAAATTAAAGATTCCTCTAGTTTATAATATTAAATGACTCTATATTATATGACTATGACTGGGTATTGTTTGTGAATGTGTTTAGGAAACTAGATGACTTAAAGAGTGAAGGTGTGAAGTACTAAGCGACTCGTTTGCTCCCCCCTTCCCCCTATACAGAGTAGAGGTCAAACCTAGGCGTTCTACTCAGGTTAGTTCTCTCTCACCCTCGGTATGGTGAGCATACCCTAGGAGGCTCTCCAAGATTCTAGTTCTCTCTCACCCCTGGTGTGGTGAGCATACCTTCACAGTCTCTCCAAGACTCTCAGTTCTCTCACCCTTGGTATGGTGAGCATACCCTCAAAGGCTCTTGAGTTCTTCAGTTTGCTCTCGCCTTTGGTATGATGAGCATTACCTACAAGACTCTTATTTCCTCACGTCCTAGCTACAGAATAGACTTCAGAACTATGGTTCACTAGCGAGTTGTGACTCACTTGGAAGCAGTGATACCGAGTGACCTCCAGTGCAGTGATTCTCCCTTTAAGTCTAGTGATAAACTCTTAACTCGTTATTGACATTGTAAAGTGTTTCAATTCAGAGGAAGTGTCATATATATATATATATATATATATATATCCTCTTTACGTGTGTTATTATATTAAGACGGTACAGACAAATGTAACTTGTGGTGCTTATATGAAAGTGAAAGTAAAGGCCTATTTAAAGTGTGTACACCCCTCCTAAGAGTAGGGAGGTTATATTATTCTTTTATTTTACTAAGTGTTCTGAAAATCTTAGTACATTCTTAAATAAAATCCTCAAAAGACCTTAAAGATCTCATTTCACCTTGTATTACTCAGATAAAGTAGTATTTAGCTACTTCCTAGCACCTGCTGTACTGTTGTTACGATAAGCACTAAACTAATTAGTGGTCTACAGGCCAGGATCGTAACATCGCTTGACAAAGCTCCTTTTAGGGAAACGTTGCCACAATAAAATGTCACATTAGTTGCACTTGTGTCCTTTTACCTAACATGCATGAACAAATTATTATTTTTTTTTAATTATATAAGGTCATGACAAACCCACACTTAAGAGAGGAAACCAGATGACAGGTTGCAAACAACGATTTAAGTCATACCAAAAAGTCATCTGGAGTCAAGACAGCATACAACATTTGCTTATTATGCTGATAATTAGTCTTGGTAATGTTGGTATGAAAGAGTGACTTGGCAATTGTATAAATTTTGCATGCAATGCTTTTCGGGCAACTAATCATAAGGCTTACAAATTACAGGAGGGCTCCACTTATACAGCAGGGTAGGTTCAGGGTTACCACTGTAAAGTGAAAGTCTTTTTTTTTTTCCCCCCCCACTTTCAAATGCATATAAAAGCCTGATAACACATTTACACTGTCGTTTATTAGGTGTGCAATAGAGCTAGGCCTAAATAAAATGAATATACAGTACACACATTACTTAAAATATTTTTGTCCCTAGCTTATAGTGAATAGTGAATATATTTATTGTAGGAAGTCTGAATAAATGAAGAATGGGTATAATTGAAAACCGCTGCATTAGTGAAGCACTGTACACCGAAGCACTGTAAAGTGGGGCCTGCCTGGACTTAATTAAGAACTAGACATAGTATTGTGTAGGTCTTCTTGTGTGGATAAATACAATCATATGTGCAACAAGAAAGGGAGCTAATGACAAAGTGACAATTATAAAACATTTACGTATTACCGTATTTTCCGGCATAGATGCGCTTTTTTCCTCACAAAAAGTTTTGGAAAATTAGCCTGTGCCTTATATGATCAAGGTCAGGGTCAAGGCTAGGCTTTGTGTTACACTTTAGCAGTTGTTTACTAATGTTACGTTACAAACACTTGGAAACACTGTCTTATATGCTGTAAAATTTTGTAGTTAAGGGGCATATCAGTTCCCCCATCTTCTAATATGTTATTTCCCCCCTATAATCTTCCTTGTCCATAATTACTATCACATTTCCTTTGTCTGCTTTCGTAAGGTGAAGTCTAGGATCTTTCCTTAATGCATGGTGTAACTTAACAAATCTTTGAGGACAACTGTGTTGGAGAAGTCTGCGCTTTGCTCAGACCTCTACAACAACAGTCTACACATCCAGTAATGACAGTCTACACATCCAGTAATGACAGTCTACACATCCAGTAATGACAGTCTACACATCCAGTAATGACAGTCTACACATCCAGTAATGACAGTCTACACATCCAGTAATGACAGTCTACACATCCAGTAATGACAGTCTACACATCCAGTAATGACAGTCTACACATCCAGTAATGACAGTCTACACATCCAGTAATGACAGTCTACACATCCAGTAATGACAGTCTACACATCCAGTAATGACAGTCTACACATCCAGTAATGACAGTCTACACATCCAGTAATGACAGTCTACACATCCAGTAATGACAGTCTACACATCCAGTAATGACAGTCTACACATCCAGTAATGACAGTCTACACATCCAGTAATGACAGTCTACACATCCAGTAATGACAGTCTACACATCCAGTAATGACAGTCTACACATCCAGTAATGACAGTCTACACATCCAGTAATGACAGTCTACACATCCAGTAATGACAGTCTACACATCCAGTAATGACAGTCTACACATCCAGTAATGACAGTCTACACATCCAGTAATGACAGTCTACACATCCAGTAATGACAGTCTACACATCCAGTAATGACAGTCTACACATCCAGTAATGACAGTCTACACATCCAGTAATGACAGTCTACACATCCAGTAATGACAGTCTACACATCCAGTAATGACAGTCTACACATCCAGTAATGACAGTCTACACATCCAGTAATGACAGTCTACACATCCAGTAATGACAGTCTACACATCCAGTAATGACAGTCTACACATCCAGTAATGACAGTCTACACATCCAGTAATGACAGTCTACACATCCAGTAATGACAGTCTACACATCCAGTAATGACAGTCTACACATCCAGTAATGACAGTCTACACATCCAGTAATGACAGTCTACACGTCCAGTAATGACAGTCTACACATCCAGTAATGACAGTCTACACATCCAGTAATGACAGTCTACACATCCAGTAATGACAGTCTACACATCCAGTAATGACAGTCTTCACATCCAGTAATGACAGTCTTCACATCCAGTAATGACAGTCTTCACATCCAGTAATAAGTCTACACATCCAGTAATGACAGTCTACACATCCAGTAATGACAGTCTCTTCGTATCCCACCGCTGCCACCATTTGTCGTGGTGTTCGTCAAGGAGATGTAGGTGAAAGAATACACACATTGGATGTTCTAGGAGGCGTATATTGTGGTAGTCTTGAGGGGAAAGCCCAGGCCTGCCTTGTCTAGTCTACAGCTAGCGAGAAGTGAGAGGGAGGTCTTCGGCCAACTGCTCACATGAGCGGGACTCGTGACGTCACACTAAGCTAGGGAGCCTATCTATAACACAGCTGGGATTATCTAAGTATACTACACAAGTATTCAGTAACACTACTGACATCTACACATCCAGTTACGACAGCCTTACATCAAGTTATGATTTCTTTTAGATGATTTGCTGTTGCTATCTGTATAATACAGATCCTCCCTTACTTACATCTGAGTTCCATTCTGACCAACTGGTTGGATCTCAAAATGGATGGAAGTGGGAATTATGTTATCATGGCATGTAGAAGTCGTATACCTGTACAGCATTCTTGTAAACTAATAAACTTCTGTCTTGATTATTTGATTTTTTATCAACCTACTTTATTAAGTTTCATTACTCATAAACTTATGCTCCTTACTCGTAGGTATCATTCATAGGCTTCACAAACAAAAATGCTGTATGGAATGTAGCCTAGCCTAAGCCTATTAATATTCTTGTTACTCACTGTTTTGGTCGCATGTTTGGAGGGACATAAGTCGCATAGGTCAGAGTTGGGGAGGATCTGTACTTTATCATCGGTGTAAAGTAACTCTTACGTTTACTTTGAATAACAGTGGAACTGCCCACATAGATTCCCGAAGCAATAAACCACATCCATTTCAATGCGTCGTTTTAAATAAAATAGAATGCATACATTACATTAATTCACATACATGTTAACTCATCAGATGGAGAGTCTGGTCTGTCTTGGACTGTAATTAAGTTAAAAATCATCATGTAAAAAATCAATCTTCTATTTGTGAATTAATTGTGAAGTTTTCCAGCCATAGTATTGACTTTTCTATTCCATCTATGAATATAAAAATGGATTTGGAATTTTGATGACAATAGTGTATATAAATACTCAATATGAGATGGATGACTGGCTGCAAGTCACCTGTTTACCGACAGTCATAAATACTTCACCCTAGAGTAGGTACTAAACTCTTAGCACATATACACTAAGAGGTACATACTTCTAGTTGAATGTTTTTATTTACTATCAAAGCATATACACCATTATGCATCCTCTAATTTTGCAAACTTTTCACCTTGTGGAAATAAACTATTATAATTATTATTACCCCTTCTCCTGTGTAAATTACTAAGTTTAAAAAGAAAAATTTTTGTTTTTCTGTTTAGATCACCCTGTCTTGGTGGGATATGGCCGGTGTGTTGGGGAAAAAAATATAATAATAATAATAATACAATCATGCAAGTGGGAAGCAAAACAATTATGAAACTATCAATACTGCTTCTGTTTTTTTAATCTGAAAATTTGTCATAAAGATAGAGATAATTGCATACATTACCTGTGGATGAAAACAGGCTTCATCTGTCCCACTCTATATATACGATCACAAGCTTGAGCTTCAAGTTGGGGGTTCCAATGCATGTCAAGAAGAAACAAATGGTTAGCGCCCACTAAGTTAAGCCCAACTCCACCTGCTGCTAAGGACAGTAGCATAACCTGAAAGAATTATATAACACCTCTATATAACAGTCTACAGTTGTTTCCTTCTACTATCACTAAAAAAAAAAAAAAAAAGTACTTTTACAGCAACCACACTTACCCCTAAGCTGTCTTAACCAGTGATCACTTTCCAGGGCTCTTCAACCCTCATGGCCTAGACCTGGAGGTGGAAACTACAATTGCTGCACTGTGAAGGCAGGAGGGGGAGGGATATTGCAGTTCAGAGGGACATCTGAACTGTGATATCAACACACTTAACCCTTTGACTGTTTCGGTCGTATATATACGTCTTACGAGCCAATGTTTCGGACGTATTAATACGCCTAAATTCTAGCGGCCTCAAATCAAGAAGGAGAAAGCTGGTAGGCCCACATGTGAGAGAATGGGTCTGTGTGCGCAGTATAAAAAAAATCGGGCAGCCACTGGTGCATTGTGGGAACACCATTTCAGTAGCCCTTGTTCAGCATGCCTAGCAGTAAGAATTATTCGACTCCTTGGCGCATCTGGGACATTTCTCTTCCTCAATGATAGCTCTAACACAGATGGAAGTGTCTCTGAAAATAAATTTCATGGTTTTGAGGAGTTTGTGACTGAAAGCAATGCCCAGGATAACAGAAGGAAGGAAGGAAGAAAGAAAGAAAGTAAGGAAGGAAGGAAGGAAGGAAGAGATGTGAGGAAGGAATGAAGGAAAGAAGAGATGAGAGGAAGGAAGGAAGGAAAGAAGAGATGAAAGGAAGGAAAGAAGGAAAGAAGAGATGAGAGGAAGGAAAGAAGGAAAGAAGAGATGAGAGGAAGGAAAGAAGTATGGAAGGAGGAAAGGAAGAAGGAAGTAAGAAAGAAAGAAAGAAAAAGGAAGTAAGGAAGAGATGAGAGGAAGGAAGGAACAAACAAAAGAAGTAAGAAAGGAAGGAAGAAATAAAGGAAGGAATGAAGGAAGAAAGGAAGGAAGGCAGGAAGGAAGAGATGAGAGGAAGGAAGGAAATATGTAAGAAAGGAAGGCAGAAAGAAAGGAAGGAATGAAGGAAAAAAGGAAGCTAGGAAGGTAGGTATGAAGGAAAGGAAGGAGGTTGTGGAGAAGAAGACATGGGTCCCCTTTTGTGTTGACAGGTTGACAGCAGTGTGAGGTTGTGAGTAATGGTATATGTCATTTTGACAGCTTCCTTACCCTGACTCAGCAAATTTAGATGTCCTCCCCCCCTCCACACACACACATAGCTTGGAGCTTTGAAGTGCTAATTGCAGTTGATGGAAAGTGTCTAGTCATTATATATGTGTATATATATTATAGAACAATAGTAATAAAATTTTTTTTATTGTTGGTTGGTGTAAACAAGTTTTGTAAACAATATAATGATACTAATGTTTGTGCAATTATTGTGTTGCATACAACGAGTGTATATATATATACATTGCACCTTACTTTGGTCTCACAGGCCACATAAGTTATGTAAAAAAATAAAATAGTGAAAAAGCAAGAAACCTACGAAAGGAAGTAAACCAAAGTTTACCGGTGAGCGGCATTCGCCGCTGTTGCCATACGCGGCTCATTTTTTGCCAACTTTACGCCTCTATATCTCAGTAAATACTGATTGCAAAATTTATTTTTTCGGATTTAAACAATCGGAAAAATAATCTTAACATTTTGATAAGAAAAAATAATTTTTTTTTTCCGAATATTTCCCGAAATAGAATGATAGGTTCAGAGAGGGGCCTCCGACAGTCAAAGGGTTAATGAATGATGGTGAAAGTTTTTTCTTTTTTGGAGGGGGAGGAGAGGGAGGGGGTCACCCTTGCCTGGTGAGACAGCTGGTGTTAAAAATTCTTTGCAATGGATGTGTATGAAAAAAAAAACAGACCTGGATTTGATATACGTAATTACTAAGTGAGAAACTCACTCAAAACAATTCATCATGATGTGCAAATATCAAAGGCATATTCAAGGGGTAAAGAAGGCTTTAAGTTTTAGGGGCTTGAGCATCCAGCAAGCCTGTGCAAGCATATTAGATAGGAGTGAAAGGAGAAAAAGTGGTTTTTAATGGATGTGCTGTTGGAGTGTGAGCAAGGTAACTGATGAAGTGATTCAGGAAAACCAGTTAGCTGAACTAGAGTCCTGGAGGTGGTAGGGGCAGTGCCTGCACTCTGAAGAAGGGGCGGGGATGTGGCAGTCAAAGCATAATCCAACTGTGATATCAGGATGCATTTGCAAAGATGGCAACTGACTGAATGGCAGTAAATGTGTTTTCTTCTTTGGGTCTCCCTCTCTTGGCGAGAGAAGACCGTCGAGGTAAAAAAACAAAAATGAAGGCTACTGGGTAATACTTTGTGTTTTGTTCAGGATAATGTAACCCTGTGACATCTTTTTAACTATTCTTTCTGGTAAGGAGACTTAGCAATGCCATGGAAGACAACTCTGAAAACATAGTAATTTCATTTCTGGTATATTTGACCAAGATATAGCAAAATATGGGTGAAACACCGAGTTAATCAGGGAAGGAGTGACATACACGATAAAAACATCAGTTTGATTTTGACACACAGGCTTAAGGGCAGAACAGATCTTGAAGACACTGTCAGCTGAGCAGTTCAAACCAGGGGTTCTTAACCCGTTAACGGTCCACACGTATATATATGTTTGTACTGCTACTGCCCCAAACGTATATTTACGTTTTATTTTTCCTGCCTCCAAATTTGGCACGATTGGCCTGAGATGCCTGGTTAGCATAGAATGGGTCTTAGCCCTTGGTGTGCGCTGCATTAAAAAAATCTGGGACCACTTAGTACGTTGTGGGAGCACCAGTTCAATTAAGCGCCAGCTAGAGCAAACCGCACGGCAAACACATGGGATTCACTGATGTCATGTACTATTAACTCTCCAATTTTAAGTGGAAAGTGATGTTGACCCCGAGTTTAGTGGCTCTGAGGTTGATATGGCCATAAGTGGTCGAGGAAATATCAAAAACCTTGATAATAACCCATGTGCAACATTCTTTTAGAATGTCTTGCAACCTATGCCTGTCTATGTGTCTCTGTCTATCTTTATCTGACTCTGTCTATCTCTGTCTCACAGGTACACAAATAAATTATACATAGTGTAAATTTCCTAGGATAACCCAAAAAATCCAGACGAAGTGCTTGTTGATATAATGTGTAAACATGACTGGCAAATACGTATTTACACTTGATCAGGAACCAGACGTGTTGGTTCAGGAGTGGATCTCTCTTAGACGGGAGAGCTAGTTGCTAGACGGACAGACAGAGAGACAGAGATCTTGACAGACAGGCAGATAGACAGAGAGCTTGACAGATAAAGAGCTTGAGAGACAGAGAGCTTGAGAGACAGAGCTTGAGAGACAGAGAGCTTGACAGAGAGAGCACTTAACAGAGAGAGCTTGACAGACAGAGAGCGCTTGACAGACAGAGCACTTAACAGAGAGCGCTTGACAGACAGAGAGCGCTTGACAGACAGAGAGAGCTTGACAGACAGAGAGCTTGACAGACAGAGAGAGAGCTTGACAGACAGAGAGAGAGCTTGACAGACAGAGAGAGAGCTTGACAGAGAGAGAGCTTGACAGACAGAGAGAGAGCTTGACAGACAGAGAGAGAGCTTGACAGACAGAGAGAGAGCTTGACAGACAGAGAGAGAGCTTGACAGACAGAGAGAGAGCTTGACAGACAGAGAGAGAGCTTGACAGACAGAGAGAGAGCTTGACAGACAGAGAGCTTGACAGACAGAGAGCTTGACAGACAGAGAGAGAGCTTGACAGAGAGAGAGCTTGGCAGACAGATAGATAGAGTTTGACAGACAGATAGATAGAGTTTGACAGACAGATATGGTTGTGTAACAGTGAAAACAGAGGGAATGGTCGTCAAATCTCACCCCTTATCTTATCTTATCACTGCACCCTTGCGTACGCTCACCAATTATCTTATCACTGTCATCAGTGGACTACTTGTTTTACATCATGGTTCAAGGGAACTTATTATTATACTTATTATTATTTTCCTTATTCTTATTATTATTCCTATTATTATTATTATTATTATATACTCCCACATATCCAAAACATTGCTGGAACCTATAAATACTTTGTATATATTCCTAGACATTAGTAAATGACCAAAGCAGGTGTAAATGTCCACCTGTCAGTGTGTTTGTGACAATTTGAGTACAATTTCAGTACCTAATATTAGTCTTAGAACAAAGAACTACTATAAATTGTAATTATCAGAACATAAAAATTAAATAAAATAATATAAAAACGACTTTTTCAGGAACGTAACTATCGTGCTAAATGACGTTCTACTGTATATCGGCAACACTTCTGCAAGCGGCAGGACTCTCTGTTGCCGTAAGGTGAGCATTCAGTGCCAACTTCTCGGTCTCATATTTCGGTAAGTACTGAGCCTAAAATTTTTTGTTTATGCTATTACACTTAGAAAAATGTGCTCTTTATTTCTATAAAAAAATTTTTTTTTTTTTCAAAATACAGTGGTACCTCGACTTACGATGGTCCCCAAAATCGCCCTTTTATGTAAGTTTATTTTTTTAAATGCTTTTGTAAGTATATTTTTGGGGGTGTAAAAGGACTAGTCTATTTTACATTATTCCTTATGGGGATAAATTCGTTTGGTAATGGCACTTGAACAGCATTCTCGAACGAAAAAATATCGTAACTCGAGGTACCACTGTATTCAGGGCACTGGGGTAGTAAACGTATATATATACGTTTGGACCGTTTATGGGTTAACTAGGGGCATAGTAACCAAATACTGGGGGTATGGGACTTGATCTCTGAACAGTTTTTTAAAAAAGTTGCTAATTAGAATACATTATCAACTGTTCTGTTCCTAGCTATCCATACGTAAAGTAAAACAAGGCTATTGACATCTTTTCAAGTCGTACTGGTACCTAATAGGACTGATGATGATGTACACAATCTGGTGAAGGGGGTATGGACACATATTGGGCAATCCACTGGGGTCTGTAATTATAAAATGGTCTAAACCCTGGTCTAATTATTATTATTATTATAATCAAAAGAAGCGCTAAACCACAAGGGTTATACAGCGTCTAACAATGAGTAATATTACCCAAGCTCTTGTGTGTGTTCATCAAGAAGCAGAACACACACAAGAATTGTAAAAATTTTGCATGAAGTTTATCACCCTGTGGATCATTACAGCAAAGACCGTTATGTACGTACATACAGTGGAACCCCGGTTAACGAACACCCCGGAAATCGTGCAATTATGTAAGTATAATATTGTAAGTGCTTGTGGAAGTGTATTTTTGGGGGTCTGAAATAGACTAACCTAAATGACATTTTTTCTTAAGGAAGTAAATTCGTTCGGTAATGGCACTTGAGCAGGCTTCTGCAATGATTTTTTTTCGTTAACCGGGGTTCCACTGTATATATATATGAAAGATTCTCCATGGGAAAGTGGAGAAGAATTCTTCATCCCTAAGTCATGTGTGTTGTAAGAGGTGACTAAAATGCCGGGAACAAGGGGCTACAGTAACCCTATTCCTGTATACATTACATAAGTTAAAAAGAGAGACTTTTGTTTTTCTTTTTGGACCACCCTGCATTGGTGGGATACGGCCGGTTTGTTGAAAGAAAAAGAAAAAACTTTTTCAGGTCACATGCCTCAGTGGGAGATGACTGGAGTTTAAACAAAAAATCCAATGAAATTGCTTTCTAGTGCAGTTCTAGTTTTGTCACCCTGCTAAACATTGACTGTAATCTATTTCAAGGTAATTCCTTCAAGATTAAATAGGTGAAAATCTCAAGGGTAAGGAGAGTACCGTTAAGAAAATAAAAGATTTTCAGTCTACTGATAATTTTTTTAACATACCTGAGCCCCATTGGGATTTGAGTTGAAATCATCAACAATGGCCGAACGTTCTTTAACCAAGACTTGACCTGATATAGTGAGGCACTTGATGCCAACACACCTCAGATGATTATGTACGATATCTAACATTGACGTCCACTGTGACACCACAACTGATTTCTCTTTAGTCTCTAGTCTCTGTATTTTCTTGATCTCCTCGATGAGCTGAACAATCTGAGTGAAGAATAATGCCTAAATTTATTATTTATGTACCTTCATATAAGCAAATAATAATTGTTATCATTGTAGTCTCAAGTTAGGCTTAAATTTGCCCGAAATATTATGCATAACTAAGGGCTTTCTGCATGAACAAACAAATGTCACCCATCACTGTACACTGTATCATGTGGAAATACATTGTTGATTTTGAATAATGAGATCATTACCATCAGATGTACATCTAAATAAAATAAGTCAATGATAACACTACTACTACTATTTTTTTAATACACCTTTGAAGGGTTTCTTGAGTTTTGTTACTCCTGCAGCCTGGCCTGGGGTCAGCCCGGTTTGTCCCCATTATTTAAACTTCAAGACACATTTTTACAAAATGTTACCTAACACTGTAGTGTCAGGGTAATATTTTGTGAATGGATTCAAGGAAACCAGTTAGCAAGACTTGAGTCCTGGGGGAAGTACAGTGCCTGCACTGTACTTTTTTTTTTTAACATGCTGTTTAGTGACATCTGAACTTGTATCTGCACGCCTCTGGCAAGACAGCCATAGTGTGAATGATGGTGAAAGCGTTTCTTTTTAGGATCACACCGCCAGCATGTTAAAAAAAAAAATCTCCATGGGGGAAGTGAAGAAAAATCCTTCCTCACTATATAATATCTATTTCTAGAAGTACAGTGGACTCCACTTATATGGCAGGTTAGGCTCCAGGCTAGTGCCTTAAAGCAGACATCGCCGAAAAGCAGAACGCCATTTTTTTCCACTTCTAAATAAGAACATAAGAAAGGAGGAACACTGCAACAGGCCTACTGGCCCATACTTGGCAAGTCCATGTCAAAACCAACCCACCAAAAAAATATTTGTCCAACCTATCCCCATCCAAGGAAGAAACCCGACAACCCCCCCCCCAACAATTGTGCAAGTCCTGTTCAAATCCAACCCTTCTCACTCATAAGAAAACAGAAATAAGGAACAATGCAGCAAGCCAACTGCTCCACGCTAAGCAGGTCCCCCTAAAACCCAAAACTAACCCCACAAACAAAAACTCCTACCTACTCCACCTACTCCATCCATGGAATATGCTTTGATAATCAGGGCACTATAAAACAGGGTACTGGAAGAGCTGGAGCACCTGGTCCATCACAGGAGCACCAAAGGAGCTGAAGCACCTGGTCCATCACCAGGGCACTGAATAAGCCGAAGCACATGATCCATCACCAGGGCGTTGAAGGAGATGAAGCACCTGGTCCATCACCAAGGTATTAAAGGAGCTGAAGCACCTGTTCCATCACCAGGGTACTGAGGGAGCCAAAGCACCTGATCCATCACCAGGGCACTGAATGAGCCTAAGTACCTGGTCCATCACCAGGGCACTGAATGAGCCTAAGCACCTGTGTTATCACCAGGGCACTGAGGGAGCCAAAGCACCTGGTCCATTACCAGAGCACTGAATGAGCCGAAGTAACTGGTCCATCACCAGGCCGTTGAAGGAGCAGAAACACCTGGTATTTCACCAGGGAACTGAGGGAGCCGAAGCACCTGGTCCATCACCAGGGAACTGAGGGAGCCGAAGCACCTGGTCCATCACCAGGGCATATAAATGCCATATAAATACCAGGGCATATAAATGCCAGACAACAAGCTTACACTAACTTATATTAAGTTAGCAATAGCACTAGGCATTAAAAAACACAATAAAAAAAATAAGATACACACAGAGTACACTTATTACTTACCTTAACCCTTTGACTGTTTCGGTCGTATATATACGTCTTACGAGCCACTGTTTCGGACGTATTAATACACACAAATTCTAGCGGCCTCAAATCAAGCAGGAGAAAGCTGGTAGGCCTACATGTGAGAGAATGGGTCTGTGTGGTCAGTGTGCGCAGTATAAAAAAAATCGGGGAGCCAGTGGTGCATTGTGGGAACGCCATTTCAGTAGTACATGTTCAGCATGCCTAGCGGTAAGAAATACTGACTCCAGGCGAATCTGGGACTCTTCTCTTCCCCAGTGATAGCTCTAACGCAGATGGAAGTGTCTCTGAAGATGAATTTCATGGTTTTGAGGAGTTTGTGACCGAAAGCAATGCCCAGGATACCAGAAGGAAGGAAGAGATGAGAGGAAGGAATGAAGAGATGAACGGAAGGAAGGAAGGAAGGAATGAAGAGATGAACGGAAGGAAGGAAGGAAGGAATGAAGAGATGAACGGAAGGAAGGAAGGAAGGAATGAAGAGATGAACGGAAGGAAGGAAGGAATGAAGAGATGAAAGGAAGGAAGGAATGAAGAGATGAATGGAAGGAAGGAAGGAATGAAGAGATGAACGGAAGGAAGGAAGGAAAGAAGAGATGAACGGAAGGAAGGAAGGAAAGAAGAGATGAACGGAAGGAAGGAAGGAAAGAAGAGATGAACGGGGAAGGAAGGAAGAAGAGAAAAGAAGAGGAAAGAAGGGAACGGAAGGGAAGGAAAGAAGAGATGAACGGAAGGAAGGAAGGAAAGAAGAGATGAACGGAAGGAAGAGATGAGAGGAAGGAAGGAAAGAAGTAAAAAATGAAGAAAAAAAGGAAGGACTGAAGGAAGGAAGGCAGGAAGGAAGAGATGAGAGGAAGGAAGGAAATATGTAAGAAAGGAAGGAAGGAATGAAGGAAGAAAGGAAGCTAGGAAGGAGGTTGTGGGGAAGAAGACACGGGTCCCCTTTTGTGTTGACAGGTTGACAGCAGTGAGGGTGGTGAGTCATGGTATAATATGTCATTTTGACAGCTGCCTTACCCTGACCCAGCAAATTTAGATGTCCACACACACACAGCTAAGGGAAGTTGATGGAAAGTGTCCAGTCATTATATATGTGTATATATACAGTGGTACCTCGAGTTACGATATTTTTTCGTTCGAGAATGCTGTTCAAGTGGCATTACCAAACGAATTTATCCCCATAAGGAATAATGTAAAATAGACTAGTCCTTTTACACCCCCAAAAATATACCTACAAAAGCATTTAAAAAAATAAACTTACATAAAAGGGCGATTTTGGGGACCATCGTAACTCGAGGTACCACTGTATTATAGAACAATAGTAATAAACAATTTTTTGCATTGTTGGTTTGTGTAAACAAGTTCTGTAAACAATATAATGATAATAATGTTTGTGCAGTTATTGTGTTGCATTCGAATGTATATATGTAAACAGCAACTTACTTTGGTCTCACAGGCCACATAAGTTACTTGGAAAAAAAAAAATATTGGAAAATACAAGAAACTTTCGAATGGGAGTAAATATAAGTGTACCAGTGAGCGGCATGCGCCACTGTTGCCATACGCGGCTCATTTTCTGCCAACTTTATGCCTCCATATTTCAGTAAGTATTGATAGCAAAAAAAAAAATTTTAGGATAAAAACAATCAGAAAAATAATCTTAACATTTTGATAAGAAAAAATAATTTTTTTTTTTTTCAAATATTTATCAGGATTGGGGGTTGCGACAGTCAAAGGGTTAAAGTATTAACAACGATGTGTGATAAGTGAGTGGCAGGGTATTGTCTAAAACAAGTAAAACATTAAAAGGAATTTTCTTTTCCTTGCAGTAAGAATCAACTGTCGCAACCCTCAATCCTGAGTGCTCTCCTGTTGTCGCAAAATATTCGAAAAAAAAAAGAAATTATCATCAAAATGTTAAGATTATTTTTCTGATTGTTTTTATCCTAAAAACAGATTTTTGCCATCAATACTTACCGAGATATGGAGGTGTAAAGTTGGCAGAAAATGAGCCGTGTATGGCAACAGCGGCAAATGCCGCTCACTCAGTAAATATTTGTTTACTTCCTTTCATAGATTTCTTGTTTTTTTCACTATTTTCTTTTTTTACCTAACTTATGTGGCCTGTGAGACCAAGGTAAGGTGTTGTATGCAACACAATAATAGCATAAACATTAGTATCTTTATATTGTTTACAAAACTTTACACAAACAATAAAAAAAAAATGTTCATTACTATTGTTCTATAATATATATATACAAATGTATACTCACTGGACACTTTCCTAGAACTCCTGCAGCTTGTGGAATTCTTTGAAACATGGGTACGTATATGCACAGTGGAGTTTTACACTCCCCACACATAAAACGAGTGTCTCTGCGTTTTTGTGGGTGTTTTGTGTTATGTTTACAGACAAAACACCTCTTCTGAGCATTTTTCTTTAGTAGTAGTAGCAGGCAGTTGTATGGAGTAGTGATCACCAGGCCTCAGACGAGAGGGCATGTGTTGATAATTTCGTGGGCTCTGGTCAATTGCAGGTGTTGTTCCTTGGTACTTGAATATTATTTGCCTGATGACTGACAAACAAAATTCACCATATTTGGGTTTGTTGTTGGTCTTCAACTTGTACATGTTATATGCATTCAGCATGGAAATGTCAAGAAGATGGAAAAAGAGTTTTATGTACCACTTATAACTCTTGCAGACACAATCAGCAAACCCAATCTGCATGTCACATTTGTCCACTAAGCGCATATTGAGGTTGTAGTCCATCACAGCTGCAGGTTTTAGAATGGGTTCATTGGTCTTTCTATTCTGCCTTCCACTGTCTACCATTCGTGTCTGTGAACTGATGTCAACAATGTGACATCACGTTTGTCTTGCCACCGAAATGCCATGATGTCATTGGCAGCAAACACCTGCACTTCACCTCTACGAGTGCCAACGTCGAACCTAGGCACATGTTTACGATTTCCACGCACTGTGCCACACACGTCTGTCATGTTCACTCGCAAGAAATCACTGAGTAAAGGGCTTGTGTACCAGTTATCAGTATATAATATATGCCCCTTACCAAGATATGGATCAATCATTGTTCTAACAACATCACCAGAGATACCCAATAACTTCGTGGTATCTCTCAATGTATTACTGCCAGTGTACACAATTATATCCAAAACCAGAACACTTTTGCAATCACACAGTACAAATAACTTTATACCAAAGCGTTTCCTCTTGCTTGGTATATACTGCTTGAACGACAGTCTGCCTTTGAACAAAATCAAAGACTCATCAATAACAAGCTTCCTGAAGGGATAAAAATACATACAGCACTGTTGTTTCAGGTACATGAACACATTCCTGATCTTATATAACCTGTCGTTTCTGTCAGGCCTGGTTTTGTCTGAGAAGTGTAGCATACGTAACAGTATCAAAAATCGATTCACTGGTATAATATCACTAAAACCTGGGGTTGAAATCAGGCGTTCTGTCAACCAGTATGTGTTGACAGTATGCTTATACAAATGTGGCATAAGCATTATTGTGGCAAAGAACAGGTACATCTCTGCCACAGTTGTGTCCTTCCACTGGTGTAGCCGTGACCTTGGTGAAAGAATTGTGTTTGCCATGGTGTACTCATAGTATGTGTTGCTTTCCCTGACAATAATGTCCATCAGGGGTTCATCGAAGAATAATTGAAAGCATTCCAGTTCAGTGGCATTGTTCCCAAGTGTACAATTTTGCAGTATTCCACATTGTGTTTCATCAAAGTCATTGGGATTGGGAACAAAATTGTCACCTTGCTGCCAATCCCAGATGCGGTCTGCTGGTGGGTACTGGATATTGACAGGTGGTTGTGGTTGAGGAGGTTGTGGTTGTGCAGGTTGTGGGAGTGTGGGGGTGGTTGAGGGTGGTTGTGGCTGTGCTGAGTTAGCAGCGTGGCCCGCTCCTGGTGCCATATGACTCGTGCAACCGCCAACACCACTACCACCTGCTACCCCACGCACATTACGCATCCCCATTGTCACAATATCATCATCTTCACTATCAATTCGTGGTGTAGGGCCAAGAGATGTACTCCGAGATTTACTCCTTTTCCTTGGAATAGCATATGGCACACTACCAGAACGCATGTAGCGTCATACATACTGCCGCTTCACTGGAGAATATTCTCCCTCACTGTCGCCACTAGAACTGCTTTCAATAACTTTGAAATCACTGTCATCATCACTTATGCTGATCATATCAGAGTCCTGTACACGGTGAAATAGGTTCCTCTTTCGTCCTGGTATAGGTGAACGTGAATGAGACGGCCCAGCACCAGATGTGAAAGGCTGTGGGTCATCTGGGTTTTCATCACTAATTATGTTATCCTGGGCACTGCTTTCAGAAATACCTTCCTGAAAACCATGGAATTCACTTTCACTGGCACTTCCATCGCTGTTTGAACTATCACTTGGGAAGAGAAGACCTCCAATTCACCGGGGAGTGAGGTACTTCTTACCGCGAGGCATGGTGAACAATGACTACAAACATGGCGCTCCCACAATGCACCACTGAGTCCCCGATTTTTTTTCATACTGCGCACACCCACCACGCAGACCCATTCTTTCACATGTAGGCCTACCAGCTTTCTCCCGCTTCATTTGAAGCCGCTAGAATTTAGTCGTATAGATACGTCCTAAACAGTGGCTTGTAAGATGTATATATACGACCAAAACAGTCAAAGGGTTAAAATAGTCTGTGAACCAATTTATGAAAAGATCAGTAGTCATCCAAGCTTCTGAATTAGATTTATAATAAACAGGGAGGCTACCTTTTGCATAGTTCTTTAGGGCCCTAGGATTCTCTGAGTGATAAATTATCATAGGTTTTAACTTGCAATCCCCAGCAGCATTAGCTCCTAGCAAGAGTGTTAGCTGACACTCTTGGGTTATCCTGGTTTCTCTACACACATGCTGCTATATGTAACTGTATTTGATGGCTATCTCAGCAATCAACATATACCTTGTTAGTAAGTTTATTCAGGTATACACAAATACAGTTACATAGATTATCATACATAGCAGAATACAGTGGACCCTCGGTTTTCGTTGAAAATTCTTTCCAGAATACTGTTTGAGTGCCGTTACCAAACAAATTTATTCCAATAAGGATAAATGTAAATTATATTAGTCATTTGAGACCCCCCAAAAGTACACTTACAAAAGCACTTACGAAAATACACTTACATAATTGTTCGAGTTTGGAGGTGCACGAAAACCAAGGGTCCACTGTATGTGTAGATAACCTAGGATAACCCAAAAAAGTCAGTTCACTGAGTTTAATCATTTCTAACTTCGCACTTAAAGTAAGAGGCTTACGACTCCTCTTTTTATCACAACTAAGCTTAGACGCCAGTCAATGAGAGCCAACTAGTTAACGAAAGAGTAAACGAGAGAGAGAACGAGATACGGAGTTCAGACAAGGTAAAAAACAAACTGAACAGGTAGTGGGCGATCACTCGGTCAGGCGAAATGAATGTGATTAATACGTGTCCACTTTTAGTTCATTCACATACGTTTGTAAGAGTTTGTGAAACTTTTACCTCAAAATAATTTTTTTTATTATAATAATTACCTCACAATACAAATACTCTTACATTGTGTACAAGTTGTACAAATTAGAACAAAATAAACAAACAGCAACACTCCCATTCTCATGCAACACACTATTTTTAGAGTTAATGATAGTATTATTATTATTATCATAATAAAAAAGAAACGCTAAACCCACAAGGGTCGTGAATAGCCATATACAGTGGACCCCCGAGTTACGAGCACCCCGGAAATCGTACAATTATGTAAGTATAATATTATAAGTGCTTTTGTAAGGGTATTTTTGGGGGTCTGAAATTGACTAACCTACTTGACATTATTTCTTAAGGGAGTAAATTCGTTCGGTAATGACACTTGAGCAGGCTTCTGGAATGAATTTTGCTCGTTACTCGGAGGTCCACCGTATAGAGTGAAGGCATATGAAAGGAATATTTTTCTACAGTTATCCCTCAGTATTTGACTGGAGAAAATGTAATTCTTCCGACACTCCTACAAAGTCGCTTGGTAAACAAATCTCATATTTGTCAATTTTTATTCTGTGGGTGTATGTATCATGTTTACATGCTATGTAACGTGTTTTTTAAATAATTTTGAAGAAAATATAATAGATGAATTAATGAAAATGTCTATATAAACGTAAAATAAGACATTTAATGTTGCCAAGAGTGATTATTATTAGTACAGTGGTACCCCGACTTACGATGGTCCCCAAACACACCCTTTTATGTAAGTTGATTTTTTTAAATGCTTTTGTAAGTGTAATTTTGGGGGTCTAAAAGGACTAGTCTATTTTACATCATTTCTTATGGAGATAAATTTGTTTGGTAATGGCACTTGAACAGCATTCTGGAATGAAAAAATATCGTAAGTCGGGGTACCACTGTATTACGTAATGTTTTCCCTCTGCCCGGCAACCACACCTACATAGCATATAAACAGCATGTTTATATGCTATGTAACGTGTTTCTTATATAAATTTGAAGAAAATATCATAGATGGATTAATGAAAATGTCTATATTGACATAAAATTGGACATTTAATGTGCCCAAGAGTGATTATTACATAATAGAGAGATGTGCTCACGGAAAATGTAAACAAACCGGGTGGAGCGTGCTGTATCTGAAACTCGCCATATGAACGAAATGCTGAAAGGTGAAACGCCAAAAAGCGAGGCCCTACTGTACATGTGCAAGGTATACAGACCATAGCTGACATCAATGACATACTTCTATATGGAAAGCCGCTTGTTATGCAGAGCATTTCCCGCAAATTATGTCAATTTTGTCTCAGGATGCAACCCACACCAATTGACTAACTCCCAGGTACCCATTTTTACTGATGGGGAACATAGACAACCAGTGTAAAGAAACACGCGCAATGTTTCCATCCTCGCTGGGAATCAAACCTGGACCCCTCACCGTGCGAAGCGAGAACTTTTAGCCACAGGGCACTAAGTCATGCATGTCATAAGAAGCGACTAAAATAACGGGAGCAAGGGGTTAGTAACCCCTTCTCCTGTGTAAATAACTAATTATAAAAAGAAAAACTTTTGTTTCTTCATTTTTGGGTAACTGCCTCGGTGGGAGATTGTCAGTGTGTTGAAAAAAATAGAAAAAAATGTTAGTTACATAATGCATAATAAAAAAAATTGCAATTAAATTCAATTGATTAAAAAAAAGTAAAACTTGATCAAATTTATTAAGACATGCAAAAACTTGCATTGCAAAAAAATGAATACCACTTTATTAATGCCCTTTATAGCTGTTTCATGTGATACTTTACAGGGAAGTACAGTACTTGAACTCTAATGCAGAGATGAGGATGTTATATCAATACTTCTAGAAGGTAAGACAATGACTGAATGATTTTTTTTTATGGGGTCACCCTCTCCCAGTAGATGTGTCACTGTTTGCAACAGGAGATGAGCCATACTTTAACCCTTTGACTGTTTCGGTCGAATAAGTATATACGTCTTACGAGCCAATGTTTCGGACGTATTTAAACGCGTAAATTCTAGCGGCTTCAAATTAAGCGGGAGAAAGCTGATAGGCGTACATGTGAGAGAATGGGTCTGCGTGGTGGGTGTGCGAAGTATGAAAAAAATCGGGGACTCAGTGGTGCATTGTGGGAGCGCCATGTTTGTAGTCCTTGTTCACCATGCCTCGCGGTAAGAGTACCTCACTCCCCGGCGAATTGGAGGTCTTCTCTTCCCAAGTGATAGTTCTAACAGCGATGGAAGTGCCAGCGAAAGTGAATTCCATGGTTTTCAAAAGTGTGTGACTGAAAGCA
>WNWK01028095.1:0-25702 GCA_009830355.1 Cherax destructor | reverse complement strand
CAGCCACATCAAGTGTTTAATGCTGACGAGACAAGTGTTTTCTGGAAGAAAATGCCAACACGAACTTATATCAGTCAGCAAGAGAAAAGTGCACCAGGCTTCAAGACAGCAAAGGATCGCTTCACCTTGCTCCTTTGCGGTAATGCATCAGGTGATTTCAAGTGTAAGCCCAATCCTCGTGCTTAGAGGAAAGGGAATTTGTTTTTCCTTCACTCAAACTGAGTTTATTCAGATACAGGCCAGGAGCGAGTCGACCCTGCAACCACATTAGGTGAGTACAGTTACATTGATTATCATACATAGCAGCATGTGTAGAGAACCTAGGATAATCCAAATAAGTCAGACAATCAAAATAAGTCAGACTTATTTGGGTTATCCTAGGTTCTCTACACATATGCTGCTATGTATGATAATCTATGTAACTGTACTCACCTAATTGTGGTTGCAGGGGTCGAGACTCAGCTCCTGGCCCCGTGTATCTGAATAAACTTACTTACAGTTTGCGTGAAGGAAAAACAAATTCCTATTCCCTCAAGAGGCCGCCTTGTTATTGTTCAGCGGGGGACACAACCCGCCCCCAACCCCACCATCCCACCATCCAACGATTCATATTCCATACGCTTCAAAAAAGTCATCTGCTACAAGCCAGCTGTTTGTGAAGAATAAGAGAGAGTGAATTGTGTTTTGATCTATAAATTACTATATCTTGTATCTGCCAAGCATGGAGAAGAGAAGGTATAAGCATTTAAGTCTTAGAATTAACGAAGAAACAGACATTTCCCGAAAAAAACTAAACAGATCACAGCTAAGAGACTTAACAATCCCTGGCTAACACCCAGCATCCTTAAATCCATAAATAAGAGGCACCAATATGAAAAACAATATAGAAGGGGTCTAATAACCAGAGAACAATCCAAACGCTACTCATCAATCCTTACTAGCCTGATAAGAAGGTCCAAAAAATTGTATTATGAGAACAGACTCCAGACCGTAAAAGGTGATATAAAAAAGACCTGGAAAACCCTATCTACAATTCTAAGAAATAAAAAGATATCCACGAACAATACCATCAAATTATCAAAAACAGACGAACCCCTACTCTCACCAACTGAGACAGCAAACAGACTTAATGTGTTCTTCTCCACCATAGGAAAGAATCTAGCGAGTAAAATCCCAAGCTCGAACACTCGTCCAACAGACTACCTCACCAACACCTACCCAGATACACTATTCCTAGCTCCTACCAACTCAATTGAAGTCTCACTCATAATCAACACCCTTAAAAACAAAGCAGGAGACATAAACAGCTTACCACCCTTTATGTACAAAAAAGCTACACATGTACTGTCACCAATTATAGCAGCATTATTCAATAAATCCATTGAATCTTCAACCTTCCCATCAATTCTCAAACTAGCTAGGGTCACCCCGATCCACAAAGGAGGTGACCAAACTGACTTGAACAATTATAGACCAATCTCAAATTTACCACTGCTTTCTAAAATCTTCGAAAATTAATTCATAAACAGATCTATTCCTACCTCGTCTCACACAATGTACTAAACCCCTGTCAATTTGGATTCAGGACCAACAAGAGCACAAACGATGCTATAACACACATGTTAGAGTTAATATACACCGCACTTGAGAAGAAAGAAGTTCCGCTGGGAATCTTCATAGACCTACGTAAAGCATTTGATACAGTCGACCATGATTTATTGCTCACAAAATTAGCGCACTATGGTATTAGGGGCACCCCTCAACTACCTAAAGTCGTACCTTAGCAACAGAAGTCAGTACGTGAACACAAATGGAGAGAACTCTTCCACACAACAAATTACAGTCGGTGTCCTCAAGGTAGTGTCCTGGGGCCACTCCTATTCCTCATTTACATAAATGACCTACCGAATGCATCACAACTACTCAAACCCATTTTGTTTGCAGATGACACAACATATGTCTTCTCTCACCCAAATCCAGTCGTACTAGCCAACACAGTTAATGCCGAATTACAGAAAATATCAACATGGATGATGACAAATAAGCTTACTCTCAATACGGACAAGACCTACTACATTCAGTTTGGAAACAAAGCTGCAAATGTTCCACTTAACATAACGCTAAATGGTTCACCCATCACAAGGCTCACAGAGGGAAAATTCCTAGCAATCCACCTTGACAGTAGTCTTAAATTCCAAACACACATACAACAAATTTCCAAGAAAATCTCAAGGACAGTAGGTATATTATCTAAGATACGCTATTACGTGCCTCAACCAGCTCTCATTGCACTATATCATTCTCTTATCTACCCTTATCTCACCTATGGAATCTGTGCATGGGGCTCAACAACATTAAATCACCTTAGACCACTCATAACCCAGCAAAAGGCTGCAGTCAGGATGATAACAAATTCCCACTCTAGACAGCATACTCCACCTATATTCAGAACCTTAAAACTACTCACAATAAAAAATATTCATACCTATTCATGTGCCTTCTACATACATAAAACTCTACATGCTAATATCAACCCTGCGCTCAGAATTCTCCTCAACAACTTTAATAGGTCCCACGAACATGACACAAGACACAGATCACTATTTGACATACCCAGAGTCCATACTAACCAATGTAAAAATTCTATGCACAAAGGGCCCCAGAATCTGGAATTCATTACCAGTAAATATCAAGTTAACCTTGTCGGAAAATCAATTCAAGACTCTTCTCAAAAATCACCTACTCACCCTATACTAAATACTCATACTGTAACAAACTTCCAAACCCAATATTATTTTACTTAAGATGATCTCAATTTGATATGTTCATCCTCCTTAACACTTGTTGCAATTTCATATCATCATATTGTCATTTAAAATCTTATAGTATCATCATTTTCTAAATTTGAAATAAAATATACATCTAGAAGAAACTCTAAAAAAAATTTCTAGTATTGTTATTATACTAGTATAGCATCAACATACTGTAACTGGAAATAAATTATACAACTAGATTAAACTCAACCAATTTCTCTTGTATTGTCTTTTAATAGTATGTATAACCATATTATAATTTAAATAATACAGAACTAGAATAAACTCAATCAATTTCTTTAGCATTAAGTACTTAGTGAATAAGTCTCTAGAATAAACTGCCCCTAATGCCATGGCATGCCAGTGGCTCTCCTTGCATTACAGTTTTATAATTGTAACTACCAATAACATTGTACACTTGTAACATGCATAGAAATTATTAAAAGATATTAGACAAGACATAACCCGTGGCCGTAATGAAGTGTTACTTTGTACACATAAAAAGATGTATAAACATAAGTTTGTGTGACTGACTGACTGACTGACTTGACTGACTGACTGACTTACTGACTGACTTGACTTACTGAATGACTTGACTGACTTGACTGACTTACTGAATGACTTGACTGACTTACTGAATGACTTGACTGACTTACTGAATGACTTGACTGACTTACTGAATGACTTGACTGACTTACTGAATGACTTAACTGACTGACTTACTGAATGACTTGACCGACTGACTTACTGAATGACTTGACTGACTTACTGAATGATTTGACTGACTTACTGAATGACTTGACTAACTTACTGAATGAATTGTCTGACTTACTGAATGACTTGACTGACTTACTGAATGACGACTGACTTACTGAATGACTTGACTGACTTACTGAATGACTTGACTGACTTACTGAATGACTTGACTGACTTACTGAATGACTTGGCTGACTTACTGAATGACTTGACTGACTTACTGAATGACTTGACTGACTTACTGAATGACTTGACTGACTTACTGAATAACTTGACTGACTTACTGAATGACTTGACTGACTTACTGAATGACTTGACTGACTTACTGAATGACTTAACTGACTGACTTACTGAATGACTTGACCGACTGACTTACTGAATGACTTGACCGACTGACTTACTGAATGACTTGACTGACTTACTGAATGACTTGACTGACTTACTGAATGACTTGACTAACTTACTGAATGACTTGTCTGACTTACTGAATGACTTGACTGACTTACTGAATGACGACTGACTTACTGAATAACTTGACTGACTTACTGAATGACTTGACTGACTTACTGAATGACTTCACTGACTTACTGAATGACTTGACTGACTTACTGAATGACTTGGCTGACTTACTGAATGACTTGACTGACTTACTGAATGACTTGACTGACTTACTGAATGACTTGACTGAATGACTTAAAGTTAGACACTCAGTACAACCATCGACTTCAGTTCCAGAACCTCTACTATCCACCTCAGCCCAGTAGGGCCACAGCATAACTCTCCACTCTCTTCACAATCATCCACAAACACTAGCACCCACAATTTAAGGTAAATACTATTATTTCTGTTACATTTGTAGTCTTAAGCAGTAAAAACAACATAATAGATCATGATAATGAACTACAATTACATATTCACTTTTATTTTTGTAAGATCTGTTGGTCTAAAAAAACTTGTTTGGCTTTTTGGGGACTCCCAGGAACATAACCCTATTTTTCCCATAAGTCTTTTAATTATCTAACACGACTCTTTCAGGAACGTAACTATCTTGCTAAATGACGATCTACTGTAAATGGTGTAAAGGTGACATTAAAGCAATATCAAAGATGGCTGACACAAACCCACTACCATTATACAGTGGACCCCTGCCTAACGAGCACCCTGGAAATCATACAATTATGTAAGTATAATATTGTAAGTGCTTGTGGAAGTGTATTTTTGGGGGTTTGAAATAGACTAACCTACGTAACATTATTTCTTAAGGAAGTAAATTCGTTTGGTAATGGCACTTGAGCAGGCTTCTGGAATGAATTTTGCTCATTAGGCGGGGGTCCACTGTAGTATGCTTCTCACTTAGCGATGAATTTGTTTACTGACGTGGTCTTAGGAACGGAACTCCATCGTTGAGTGAGGAGAAGCTGTAATATAATCAAATTAAGTGCTAAACCTGTAAGGATCATAGAGCACTGCAGGGTGAATTGTGGTAAAGAAAGAATATACAAAGGTCAGAGACCAGTGTGTAATAGGAGTGTGCAAAAGGTAGAGTTAGCAAGGGTAGTAGGCAGTGTTAACCCTTCCAGGGTTGTGAGCCCTGCTTGCAAACTTGCTCCCAGGGTCGAAGAATTATAAAAAAAAAATTATTTTGTTCTTAGGAAATGATAGAGAATCTTTTTCTGAAGGTAATGAAATCAAAAGCACAAAATTTGATGGAATTACACTCTCATGAAGTTAGCAGTTTCTGTGATATTTACTTATCAGAGATTTCTCCCACTTTCAGCCTTATTTTGGGCCAATTAAATTGTTCCAGTTGACCAATCTCATAGCTATTTCGTTAGAACTCCTTTTATTCTATTGATTTAGTACAAATACCTGTCTATTTACCTATATCAAATACCCAATAAAGTGATCAGAAATAAGTAATTTGGCCAATTTCTCACAAAATTCAAGAACGACCATTTTCAAAATAGAGTCCAGAATAAATAATGCAGACATTCCTGGAACTAAAATAACATTTTCTCTGTTCATTAGTCACGTCTCCTGGCCCCTCTTGAATTACGCTTGCTTTCATTTTGAATTTTTATTCACACAAAATACAGGTTTACTGTTATTGAGACTATTGTATAATTATAATGATTGTATAAATAATGTCAACCCATTCATGACCACATATTAGACCAGCCAGTTGGAAGTGTATTGGACGAGTGACGTGATTTGTTTACTTTTGAACAAAGGCAAAAATCAAACATTTGTGCTACATCGAGCACAATTTCAAGCTACTTTTAGTCTGTAAACCATTCAACATAATCTCTCTCTATTTCTGTAAAATATCTTCCATTCTATCAAATGAGACCAAGAAACCGAGAATATAGCCATAAAAACCATATGAAAATACACTGCAAAATCATTGTTTTACACCAGAAACAAGATCGCTGTTTTTTTCGTTATGCATTGCATGCTGTAAGATTTTTATACTGTGCACACTGACCACACAGAACTCTTCTCCAGCAAGATTGGAAGCTGCTAGAATTTTGCTGTAGTAATAGTGGGCCGACACTGGCTTCAAAAGTGTAATATTATGGGACTGACCCCAAAAGGGTTAAAAGAAAATACAGTAGACTTTCATTTAACACAAGTTTAT
The DNA here is from genome assembly GCA_009830355.1 of Cherax destructor. Classification (NCBI taxonomy): domain Eukaryota; kingdom Metazoa; phylum Arthropoda; class Malacostraca; order Decapoda; family Parastacidae; genus Cherax; species Cherax destructor. Next base: position 19,495 of record WNWK01028095.1, on the reverse strand, counting down.
CTTGCACGACTTGGGTATAGCACGACTGAAGAATTGCGGCACATTTTTATGTAACACTACATAAAATTAACTTTACACGGTTAGCAGAAGGGGAAAAAATTTGAGGGCGCGGTCACCCACGGTGGGTTACGCCATTGAGTCAATAGGGAAGACCTACTGCTACCCCCGCAACACTCAACCACCTACACCACCATCCCACCATCCCAGCCTGCCCCTGCCACCACCCCACCATCCCAGCATTCATACTTCATACGTGTACAGTCCCTCTTCTCTGCTACAAGCTTGTGATTGTGAATTGTGTTTTGATCTTTTAATTACTATACCTTGTATCTGCCAAGCAATCATGACACCCAGTAGGCATACCAGTGTTGCTCAAAGTGGCAAGAGAAGGTGTAAACATTCAAGTCTTAGAATTAACGAAGAAAACAAAGATATTAGTCAAGACATAACCTGTGGTCATAATGAAGTGTTACTTTGTACACATATCGTCATTAGAACAAGAAAATCGATATTGGCATGCAAACAAAATATCGCGATTCGAACAAGTGCGTCCGTGACCAGTCCGCCAAGGCGCGCTCGAGTGCCTCAGCGCGTAGGCGTGGAGAGCCAGTCCCGCATTGTTTACACTTGAGAGAACAATACCCTGCACGCTCATCCAGACATTTCACACTTAATTATAATTGTTTGGAGTTTGTTCATTAAGTGCGACTGTGAAATAAGCTATCATGGGTCCCAAGAAAGTTCCTAGTGGTACCCCTGGGATGAAGAGAGTGAGAAATACCGTAGACACGAAGAAGGAAATACAGTAGACCGCCATTTAGCACAGTAGTTACGTTCCTGAAAACGTTGTGTTAGATAATTACAAGAACTTATGGGAAAAATAGGGTTACATTCGTGGGAGTCCCCAAAAAGTCAAACAAGTTTTTTTTAGACCAACAGATCTTGCAAAAATTGAAGAACAATATGTAATTGTAGTTCATTGTCATGATATATTACTGCTTAACCCTTAAACTGTCCACAGGTAGATATACGTTCACGCGCATAGCTGACCGAATGTACATCTACGTTTTATTTTACATTTGTTCAAATTTAGCTCGATAGGCCTGAGTCGCCTAGACATGAGAGAATGGGTCTGCGCCCTCAGTGTGCGCAGTATTAAAAAAATCTGGAACCACTTAGTACCTTGTGGGAGCACCAGTTCGATTGAGTGCCAGCTAGAGCAAATAGTGTGGCAAACACCAGGGATTCAATGATATGTTGCATTAACACTCCCCTTATAAGAGGAAAGTAAAAGTAGGTTAGATAAATACATGAGTGGCTGTGGGTGGGTGTGAGTTGGACCTGACAAGCTTGTGCTACTAGGTCTGATGCCATGCTCCTTCCTTCATAGGATGTGACATGACTAGGTGGGTCATTGGTCTAAGTTGGGGGGTGACATGGACCTGCCTTGCATGGGCCAGTAGGCCTGCTGCAGTGTTCCTTCTTTCTTATGTTCTTATGTATTCGGCAGGCTGGTTGGCTTTGGCTGTCTCTGGCTATCTCTCTATCTGTCTATAACTCTATCTGTCCATATCTTTGTCTGTCTATATCTTTGTCTGTCTATATCTTTATCTGTCTATATCTTTGTCTGTCTATATCTTTGTCTGTCTATATCTTTGTCTGTCTATATCTTTGTCTGTCTATATCTTTGTCTGTCTATATCTTTGTCTGTATATATCTTTGTCTGTCTATATCTCTATCTATATCTATATGTCCTATATCTCTCTCTCTCTCTCACATGTACACATAAGTACAGTTATTATACATAGTGTAAATTACCTAGGATAACCCAAAAATTCCAGGCAAAGTGCTATACAATGCTTGTAGATATAATACATAATAAGCATGGAAACCCCTGGCAAGTAATACCATCGTCACTTCTGCATCGTGTATAATACCTGTTGGCTTACGAGACGCACTCTGAGATTGAGACAAGCAGACGGAAAGACATACACAGGCAGACAGATAAGCAGAGTTAGACAGACATAAGTAGAGCTAGACAAACAGACAGATAGATAGACAGACAGACAGATATAGACAGACAGAGAGATATAGACAGATACAGACAGATAGACAGACAGACAGATAGACAGACAGACAGATAGACAGACAGACAGATAGACAGACAGACAGATAGACAGACAGACAGATAGATAGACAGACAGATAGATAGACAGATAGACAGACAGACAGATAGACAGACAGACAGATAGACAGACAGACAGATAGACAGACAGACAGATAGACAGACAGATAGATAGACAGATAGACAGACAGGCAGATAGACAGACACAGATAGACAGACAGATATTGAAAAAGGGAGGGTTCCCTCCAGCACTGCTGACATTTATCAAATGTCACTGGGCTGTCAAGAGTTATCTGACACTTGTCAACACACCATTCTTCAAGGAGTTTCATATACTCCAGGCACACAGACAGACAGAAAGACAGATAAGCAGAGCTAGACAGATACAGACAGATGGACAGAGATAGACAGATAGACAGTGAAAACAAAGCGAGGGTTCCCTGCGCACATTCATTCATCAATGTCATTGGGCTGTCAGTGTTATCTGACACTTGTCATAACACCATTCTTCAAGGAGTTTCATATTATACTCCAGGCACACATAGGCATGCAAACAGAAAGACAGATAAGCCGAGCTAGACAGATAGATAGAGAAAAGATATATAGACAGATAAGATAGACAGATAGATAGATAGACAGATAGATAGATAGACAGATAGATAGATAGACAGATAGATAGATAGACAGATAGATAGACAGATAGATAGACAGACAGATAGATAGACAGACAGATAGATAGACAGATACAGACAGTGAAAACAAAGCAAGGGTTCCTTGCACACATTCATTTATCAATGTCACTGCCTTATCAGTAGTTATCTGACACTTGTCAACACACCATTCTTCAAGGAGTTGCATATATACTCCATGATGTCTAAAACATTGCTGGGACCTATAAATACTTTGTATATATTTATAGACAATAGTAAATGACCAAGGTAGGTGAAACTGTTCACCTGTTGGTGTGACTGTGACTGAGTACTATTTCAGTACATAATATTAGTGTTAGAACAAAGATTGGCTATGAAATCACAAGAACTATTGTAAATTGTAATTATCAGAACATAAAAATTATATAAATTAAAATAAAAACTAGAAAAAAAAGTATATTGGCATTACTTCTGCAAGCGGCAGGACTTGATGTTGCCGTCAGGTGAGCATCCAGTACCAAATTGGTGGGCTTATATCTCTGTAAGTACTGGCCCCAAATTTTTTTTTTAGCCTATCCTGTTTATAAAAATGTGCTCTTCATTTAAAAAAAAATGATTTTTTTTTTCAAAATATTCGGTCAGCTATGCATATATCTACATCTACGTGTGGACAGTTTAAGGGTTAAGACTACAAATGCAATAGAAATAATAGTACAGTGGTACCCGGTTTACGATGGTCTCTAAACTCGCCCTTTTATGTAAGTTTATTTTTTTAAATGTTTTTGTAAGTGTATTTTTGGGGTCTAAAAGGACTAGTCTATTTTACATTATTCCTTATGGGGATAAATTCGTGTGGTAATGGCACTTGAACAGCATTCTGGAACGAAAAAATATCGTAAACCGGGGTACCACTGTATTTCTTACCTTAACCCTTTCAGGGTCCAAGGCCATTTTTGGAAGGGGTGCACCAGTGTCCAAGAATTTAAAAAAAAACAATTCTTATTTTTTCTTATAAAATGGTAGAGAATCTTTTTCTGAAGGTAATAAAACAAAAAGTACGAAATTTGATTGAAAATTGACGAAATTATACTCTTGCGAATTTTGATGTGTCAGCGATATTTACGCATCTGCGATTTTGCCGACTTTGACTCCCATTTTAGGCCAATTACATTTTTCCAGTCGACCAAATTCTTAGCTATTTCACTAGTATTACTTCCATTCTATCGATTGAGCACAAGAAATCGCCCAGTCAACTGTTTCAACTACAAAATAAAGTGATTAGAAATTGGTAATTTTGCCAATTTAACACAAAGTTCAAAATATTCAAATTTCAAAATAGGGTGCAGAATAAACAATGCAGACATTCCTGGCACTAAACTAACATTTCCTCTGTTCATTAGTTATGTTTTCAAATGAATTCCATTTTGATTTTTTATTCACAAAATGAACTTTTATTCAAACCAAAAAATGGAAGATTTACTGTTATGCAATATTGTAATAATTGTACAAATAATATCACCACATTTGTGAATGTATATTAGACTCACCAGCTGTCGCATATTAGATGTGTGAGGTCATTTGTTTACTCTTGAACATCGGCAAAAATTTAACATTTCTGCTATTTTGAGCTCAGTTTCAAGCCATTTCCAGTACTAAAACCAATCAAAATCATCTCTATATCTGTAATATATCTTCCATTCTATCGAATGATACCAAGAAATCACAAATAAATCTATAAAAAGTACAGTGGTCCCTCGGTTTTCGTGCATCTCCAAACTCGAACATTTATGTAAGTGTATTTTCGTAAGTGCTGTTGCAAGTGTATTTTTGGGGGTCTGAAATAGACTAACCTACGTGACATTATTTCTTAAGGAAGTAAATTCGTTCAGTAATGGCACTTGAGCAGCATTCTGGAACGAATTTTCAGCAAAAACCGAGGGACCACTGTATATGAAAAAAACACTGCAAAATCGCTGTTTTAATCAAAATTTACGGTTTCAGTTTTTTTTCTCATTATGCACTGTGTGCTGGAGGATTTGTTTTATGTGGTGCACACTTACCACATACAGTGGACCCCCGCCTAACGAGCAAAATTCATTCCAGAAGCCTGCTCAAGTGCCATTACAGAACGAATTTACTTCCTTAACTTAAAAGAAATAATGTCACGTAGGTTAGTCTATTTCAGACCCCCAAAAATACACTTCCACAAGCACTTACAATATTATACTTACATAACTGTACGATTTCCAGGGTGCTCGTTAGGCGGGGGTCCACTGTATGTATATGTATTCTCATATCTAGGCCCAAATTTACCGCTGAAAGCTTATCTGAGTGAGCTGAGCTCATGACGTAGAACTACGGTTTGGACCCTGAACTCAAAGCAGTAGAACTGCGGCACGGACCCTGAAAGGGTTAAATTGTGGGTAATGATGTTAGTGGATGGTTGTGAAGAGAGTGGATATGGATGGTGTGGCTATACTGGGCTGAGGTGGATGGTTGTTGGTTGTCGGCAGAAGTGGATGGTAGAGGTTCTGGTACTAAAGTCGATGGTTGTATTGGAGTGTTCATAAATGCTGTAATAGATCTCTGGGCCCTTTTACCCTGCAGTACATTATACAGCTGACGGTAAGACATCATCAGCTGGTCTAGACCCAGTTTCAAAGCACTGCTTCTAGATTTGTTATTGTATAATTATACTATTACTATCAATAAATAATATCTACCTATCATATTTATTCCAGGATAATATTAGGAATAACATAAATAATGTAGAAGCATGAAAAAGATGCATAAATTAATAAAAACTGACATACAGTGGTCCCTCGACTAACCATGATTCCATATAACAAGCAAATCGTGTAATGAGCGCTTTTTTCACTAAATATTTCCCTCATGTAGCAAGCATTCCCTCGTGTAGCGATCCTACCAGACCTGTCCGCCTGCCCCACTTGCTCGGTGTGTCGTGTCAGTATTATATATACACTTGTGTAGTGTATCAGCGTTCATCCTAGTTATACAGCTGGTCCCTTTGCGTGTGACGTCACGATACCCGCTGACGTCAGAGGCTCAGCGCATGTGCATAGCCACGCATAGGCGCCTACGCTCACAAGTAACAGACCTACAAACTGGACAGACGTGGCTGGGCTCTCTCCTTCACAGACCGTAAATATACCGTAACCATCCTACAAGGAGTGTCTTTGACAACCTATATATCTCTCCCAATACCCACACGAAAAGTGGTGACAGCGGTGTGCCGTAATTTTTATCGATTACGCTGTTATAGAGAGATAGACGACGACAAGCAAGCAATCAGCCTCCTGAAACCACGCTACCAGCTACCTATATCCAAGCAGTCTACAATATCTACAGTATCTCCTGGTCAGCTAAGTGCTTCATATGTTAATTTGTTAAAACCTATGAGGGGTTGACCCGGGTTTTGCAAATTCTGAACGAGTAAGCCAGTTTGTGAGGGGAGAGTACCATTCCAGCCAGTAAGCCACCACCAGTTACATCAGCCTAGGCTTAAGCCAGCTTCTACCTTGCTGTGCTAATTTGTTACAAGATTCCAAGCCAGCCAATCTGTGTGAAAATATTCTACTAAGCCAGCAAGCCACTCTGCTGTCTGAGAAGTAAGCCACGTGAGTCACGCATTTATATCGCCCTTGTACTCCAGTGTATTGCTGTTCTGAGTGACAATACCATCCCTGTGGTATCCTGGGTTATTCAAGCCACCCTGGGTTAAATTCAAGCGTGTTCATATAAATGGCGTAAGCCACAGGCGCGCGGGAAGCGGTGTAGGCCTACTCCACCCAGCCCCCCCACCACCACCCACGCTAAGGCAGGCGCCATTAACCACGTGTCTCCACCCCCACACAAAGCATTAAGTGTGGATTATTTCACCCTTAACTGGGTCCTGCAAGCAGTTATTGGCTACGAACCAGGTCGAGCGTCCTGAGTGTGTTTCTTCTGAACTGTTGTGCCAACTTTATAAAGCCTGGTTCGTAGTTCATCGGTTTATGCACATTACTTCTAGATATCTGCGCGAGTGGACCAGACCACCACCCTCCACCACCACTATAACACGCTGCAGTCAACGATTTCCACCCTAGAGACATTTACTGTGTTGTTGTTTTATTTTTCAGATAATCTATAGACAATTCCGTGTGTTGAGACATTTTTGCCAGTTACAGAAATTTTGAGTTATCCTGGGAAGTGTTCTGTGTTAAATTAATTACTTACATTAATTTTTTATTTCACTAGTATTGTCTCTTGTTAATTATTGTGTTATAATTTCTGTGAGTTTTGTTGTGTTACTAAGTTTGCAGTAAGTACAGTTTTGTTAAAGTAATCTACTGTTCCAATATTCCACCAAGTAGTAATTTTAAAAGATTTTAATTTTTTCCCCCAGCATTGTCCACGTGTTGTTTAATTTTCTTTTGCTTGTTAATTGTTGTTTTCCACCAAGTGTTCTATCCCAGAGTTATCATTTTTATTCCTTTACCCTTGTTTGTTAATGTTAATTGTGTAATTAATTAATTTTGCTTGCCCCCAGTAACTACATATTGTTTTCTCCTCCAAGCAATTTTTAACCTTTTACCAGTAATATTCCCTGCTAATTCTTATGTGTTGCAGTCAGTAATTCTTCCCATTGCACCCAATATTGTTTGTGTACTTGTTCTTTTTTGTATAGTGCTAATGTGCCTTCATTTTGCAGACTAGAGAAATAATTTACTGAAGATATTATTTTGCTCCAATAAATATATATATATTTATAGTCAACAAGAGCATGACTTTGTGTAAGCAGTAAGTTATCTGTTCTGTGCCTTTGATGAGTATCTTCCAGCTAATGTAAGTGTTAAAACCATTTTATTGTCATTAATTTTCATTTGTTTTCATGTGTTGTTGAACAAATTCACTCTTAAGTTTGTTTAAAGTCAGTGTTCTTAGAAAATTGTTCCAGTAACTGTTTCATTGAGTTACCTTGCTTTGCTTGCAATTAAGAGTAAGAGTGTTCAAACTATTTTATTTCTAATATCTTTGTGTTGTGTGAAAATAATTTACCCCAGTGTGAATTTTTTTTTCAATCAATCATTCCTGAAATTGATTTTGTGTAAATTAAATTCCCCAGTATTCACCTTGTTTTATCAATTTTAGTGTTTAATTGCTCTAGTAACTTGTCATTTCCTAAGAGTATTAAGTAATATTCCAGTGAACTTTCTAAGTGATTCAAGCAGTAAAGTTACTTTAATTTATTGCCAGTGAATAATTCTATTGAATTGTTTCATCAGATTGTTGCTATTGCCATAACCATTATTGAATTCTTTTAATTAGTTGTGCATTTAATTTGTTTTTACTGTGTTGCAATTTTTGTTGATATTTATAAGAAAAGAAAACTCATTTTGTAGTCCAAGTTAAAGCTAGAGTGTTTTTATCTTAGTGTGTTGAATTTTCTTGCCAAGTCAATTTCCAGTGAGTTATCTTTTCTTTAGTGTTATTGTGCAATTATCCGTGTTACTTATGCAGAATAGTTAATAATTCTACCAGTTAAGCTATATTGTGCTGTATACTTGTGTAAATTTTGCTTCAATTCAATTCTCGTTTAATTGCTTGAAGTCATGTCTCAAGTAAAGTCAAGTAGTATTAATGTGTTTGCTGCCAGTCAAGGCAATGAAGCTCAAGTAAATGCGTGCGATAATACTGTGTGTGCTGCTATGCAGAGCCAGAATGATAATGAGTCAGTGAAAAGTTCTTATAGTCCCTTAATGATTGAAAGACAGTCTCTAGTCTTTGAGTAATGTGTTTGTTCTTCGAGCTTGTATCAGAGATTTGCCAGAGTGATGCGGAATGTAAAGTTCAGATTAGTTCTTGTAGATATGTGTTTTACTTGTTAACGTAGCCGAGCGGTCAAGGCACTAGTATTGCTGTCACTCCTGTCTGGAATTCATCCCCTACAATATCTTGCATGCAAGATAGCGTTCAGATGCCTAGGGTGCCGGAGGTATCCCGGACCGCCTTGAGTACTGAGTCTATTCTTGCAATGTTGCTAGTTCAAGTAGTAGTTCCTCTCCAGGGGACGATTTGTTGAAGAAAGACTATTTGAATGAGTTATAGCATCTCTCGCTGATGCAAAAGCAATTGCAGAAAGCCGTTTCTGTTGCTAGTGTATTCACTAGAGTGCCAGTTGTTGTCCCTCGTGTTCCAGATAGTGTTTCTTCCAGTTGACAGTAAGCCTTTGCAGAGTAAAGTGTCGTGTGTCGAGTAATTATTACCTGCAGTAAGAGATAGTGAGAGCCGTTCTCCTTTGCTCATACTTTGTGTTATTGAGCTAACTATTTCAACCGGGGAGAGATCCATCCACTCCACCGCCTTTCTCGAGAAGTTTCTACGATCCGATTCCTTCAGTAGGAAAGTGATTATAAGTTAATCAAAACCGAGTTTGTTCATTCCTTCAGTAGGAAAGTGATCATAAGTTGTGAGCTAAAGATAGAAAATTAGAAAATCCAGACTAGAACTGACGTTATTGACTGTGTGTTTTGTTATCAGATTTCCAGTATCTAGTAAGATGTTTGTGTGTTCAAGTTCTCTCCGAGTTCTGAGTTTTAACAGTATAACCCGTGTGCGCCGAGTTTATCTTTCCTGTTAAAACTTCTTCCCTGTAAATATTTATTCTTCCTCAGAAGCCGTAGAGTGCATGAATACACATCGATTGATCGATCAAATTTGCAAATTGAAATTGTAATATATATAATGTTATATCTAGATCCATTAACATCCTCTTAAGTACCATTAACTCAAGAAGTGTGATAGTAAGATTAATCTTGATTAGTTCTAAGTTATAATGTGTTTGCTATTGTATAGATTCACCCAGTACCACCTGTCTGTTCAGTCTATAGAGTTGTCTAGTATGCCGAGACGTCATACGATAACATGGCCGAGCTGTCGTGTCAGTATTATATATACACTTGTGTAGTGTATCAGCGTTCATCCTAGTTATACAGCTGGTCCCTTTGCGTGTGACGTCACGATACCCGCTGACGTCAGAGGCTCAGCGCATGTGCATAGCCACGCATAGGCGCCTACGCTCACAAGTAACAGACCTACAAACTGGACAGACGTGGCTGGGCTCTCTCCTTCACAGACCGTAAATATACCGTAACCATCCTACAAGGAGTGTCTTTGACAACCTATATATCTCTCCCAATACCCACACGAAAGGTGAGGCGGACAGGACGCCAGTCTAGCGTTGTTTACACTTGAGAGCACATTACCCAGCATGCTCTTTCAAACATTCACAATACTTTTGTTGTGTTTATTGGTGGTTCAGTGATTGTCACTGTGAAATAAATCACCATAGGTCCAAAGAAGCTTCCTAGTGGCACCCCTGTGGTAAAGAGAGTGAGAAACACCATCGAACTAAAGAAGGAGATAGTTGAAAAATATGAGAGTGGTATACGTGTGAGTGAGCTTGCCAGGATGTACAAGAAAAGCACACTACTATCGCCACTATCCTGGCAAAGAGAAATGAAATCAAGGAAGCTAATGTTGCAAAAGGGGTTGATATGTTAACGAAAAATAGATCGAAAACAGTGGATGAGGTTGAGAAGTTGTTAGGGGTGTGGATCAATGAAACACAGATAGCGGGTGATAGTATTTCCACGGCGATAATTTGTGAAAAGGTAAGGAAGTTACGCACAGATCTTGTAAAGACAATGCCTGGAACCAGTGCTGAGGAGAGTGATTTTAAAGCCAGCAAAGGCTGGTTTGAGAGGTTTAACCCTTTGAGGGTCGGTCCCGTACTAGTACGTCATTGCAGCCAGGGTCAGTCACGTACTGTACCGCGTAAATTCTAGCGCCTTCAAATCAAGCAGGAGAAAGCTGGTAGGCCTACATGTGACAGAATGGATCTGCGCAGTCGGAAAAAAAATCGTGGAGCCAGTGGTGTATTGTGGGAACACCATTTCAGTACCTCTTGCTCACCATGCCTTGCGGTAAGAAACACCTCACAACTCGGCGAATTGGGACTCTATTGTTCCCAAGTGACAGTTCAAACACAGATGGAAGTGTCAGTGATGATTAATTCCATGGTTTTGGTGAGTTTGTGACCGAAAATAATGAACCTAATACCGACAATAGTGAGGAAAACCCAGACGACCCACAACCTTCCACCTCCAGTGCTATGGCGTCTTGTTCAAGTTCACTTGTACCAGATCGAAAGAGGAAACTGTTACTTACTCATATCCAGGACTCAGATGTGAGTAATGGTGATGATAGTGATAGTGAATATGAACTCCAAGCTCTTCAAAACAGTTCCAGTAGCGAGAGTGAAGGGGAATATTCTCCAGTGAAGCGTCAGTATATACGATGGTATATGCGCTCTGGAAGTGTGCCATATGCTGTTCCAAGGGTAAGGAGTACATCCCGTGGGCATACAACAGGAAGTGATAGTGAAAATGAAGGTGATATTGTTACAATGGGGATGAAAAATGTACATGCGTCATCAGATGGTGGTGGTGGCGGTGCCAGCCATCAGGCACCCGTAGTGGACCATGCTGCTACCCAAGCCGATGCGTCAGCCTCACCCACCCACCCACCACAACAACCTCCACAACCACATGTCAATATCCAGTACCCACCAGCAGACTGCACCTGGGATTGGCAGAAAACTGCCAATTTTGTTCCAAATCCCTATCACTTTGATGAAAGTCAAAGTGGACTACAGCCATCAAGTACACTTGGGAACAATGCCACTGAACTGGAATGTTTCCAGTTATTCTTTGACAAACCCCTGATGGAAATTATTGTCAGGGAAAGCCAACAGATACTTCGATTACACCATGTCAAACACGATTCTTTCACCAGGATCACGTCTACACCAGTGGAAGGAGACAACTGTGGCTGAGATGTATCTTTTGTTTGCCACAATAATGCTTATGCCACATGTGTATAAGCACAGTGTCAAATCATACTGGTCGACAGACCGCCTCATTGCAACCTCAGCTTTTAGTGAAATAATACCAGTGAATCGATTTGTGCTACTGTTACGTATGCTACACTTCTCAGACAAAACCAGGCCTGACAGAAACGACAGGTTATATAAGATTAGAAATGTGTTTATGTATCTGAAACAGAAATTCAATATGTATTTTTATCCCTTCAGGAAGCTTATTATTGATGAGTCTTTGATTTTGTTCAAAGGTAGACTGTCATTCAAGCAGTATATACCAAGCAAGAGGAAACGCTTTGGTATAAAGTTGTTTGTACTTTGTGATTGCTACAGTGGTCTTGTATTGGACATTATTGTGTTCACTGGAAGTAATACATTGCAAAATACCAGGAAGTTATTGGGTATCTCTGGTGATGTGGTTAGAACAATGATGGAACCATATCTTGGTAAGGGGCATATATTATATACTGATAACTGGTACACAAGTCCCTCCCTCAGTGATTTTTTGCGAGTGAACATGACAGATGTGTGCGGTACAGTGCGTGCAAATCGTAAACATATGCCAAGGTTCAACGCAGGCACTCGTAAAGGTGAGGTGCAGGCGTTTGCTGCCAATGACATCATGACATTTCGGTGGCATGACAAACGAGAAGTCACACTGTTGTCATCAGTTCACCAAAACGAAATGAAAGACACTGGCAGGCTGAATAGAGAGACCAATGAACCCATCCTAAAACCTGCAGCTGTGATGGACTACACTCTCAATATGCGTTCAGTGGACAAATGTGACATGCAAATTAGGTTTGCTGATTGTGTTCGCAAGAGTTATAAGTGGTACATACATAAAACTCTTTTTTCATCTTGTGGACATTTCCATGCTGAATGCTTATAATGTGTATAAGTTGAAGACCAGAAACAAACCACCATATGGTCAGTTTTGTTTGTCTGTCATCAGACAAATATTATTCAAGTACAAGTAACAACACCTGCAATAGAACAACGCCTGCGAACTAATCAAGAACTACCCTCTCGTCTGAGGCATGGTGATCACTTCCTAACAAAACTGCCTGCTACTGCTTGCAAGAAAAAGGCTCAGAAGAGGTGTTTTATCTGTGCACATACAAAAAAAAAACGCCCACAACAATGCAGAGACACTTGTTTTATGTGAGAGGAATGTAAAACACCACTGTGCATGGAACCATGTTTCAAAGAGTTCCACAAGCTGCAGAACTTCTAGAAACATGTCCAGTGGATGTATATATGTGTATATATATATATGATAGACAAATAGTAATGAACAACATTTCATATTGTTCGTGTGTGTAAACATTTTTTTGTAAACAATATAATGACAAGTGTTTGTGGAGCTATTGTGTAGTATACAACGAGTGAATATATACCAAATAGTGCTTATATTGGTTTCACAGGCCATAAAAGTTATTTGGAAAAAAAAAGAAAAAAAAAAGAAGTGGAAAAAAAAAATAATTACCGGGTGACCGGAAGTTCAATTTCAGTGAACTTCACACCTTCATATCTTGGTAAGTATTGCTCACAATTTTTTTTTGGTTAGCCTATTAGATTTAGAAAAAAAAACAATCATTTCATAAGAATTGTTTTTTTTTTTCGAATATTTTCCGACCCTGAGAACTAGTTTGGGAGACAGCCACTCGACCCTCAAAGGGTTAAGAAACATAGTGGCATACACAGTGTTGTGAAACATGGTGAGGCAGCCAGCTCAGACAAACGTGCAGCTGAAACGTTTGTGCAAGAATTCCAGGGGTTCATAGACACTGAAAAATTTGAACCCCAACAAGTGTTTAATTGTGATGAAACAGGCCTGTTTTGGAAGAAAATGAACAACAGGACCTTCATTACTCAGGAGGAAAAGGCACTGCCAGAACACAAGCCTATGAAAGACCGGCTAACTCTTATGCTTTGTGCCAATGCCAGTGCATCACGCAGAAAATCCCAGAGCCTTCAAGAAACACAATGTTAACATGAACAATTTGTGTGTGTACTGGTAGGCTAACACTAATGCATGGGTCACTAAGGACTTTTTCATGGAATGGTTGACTGGAGTGTTTGGCCCTAGTGTGAAGAAATACCTCCTGGAAAAGAAATTGCCACTCAAGTGCCTCCTGGTACTGGACAATGCTCCTGCTCATCCTCACAATTTGGAAGACTATTTGTCTGATGAGTTCAGTTTCATCACAGTGAAGTTCTTGCCTCCTAACACCACTCCTCTCATCCAGCCCATGGACCAGCAGGTCATTGCAAACTTCAAGAAACTGTACACCAAAGCAGTGTTTCAGAAGTGCTTTGATGTGACCTCAGACACTGCATTGACCCTAAGAGAGTTCTGGAAAGATCACTTCAATATCGTCCATTGCATAGGCCTTATAGGTAAGGCTTGGGAGGGAGTGACTTCCAGGACTTTGAACTCTGCTTGGAGACCACTGTTGCCGGATTGTGTTGAAAAGTGGGATTTTGAAGGATTTGAGGCTGAACCTGTGCCTGTTGTGGAACATACTGTGGCATTGGGGAACAGCCTGGGGTTGGAGGTGAGTGGTGAGGATGTGGAAGAGTTGGTGGAGGAGCACAGGGTAGAGCTAACAACTGAACAGCTGCAACAGCTGGAACTGGAACAGCATCAGACCAGAGCTGAGGTTATTGCTTCACAGGAGGAGGAAGAGGGAGTGAAGGAGGTGCCTTCTTCACAGATTAAAAATCGGCAGTCGTCTGAAACACGTCCACGTGGCCTCCCAGCCGCCTGGGCACATAAACACCACATTGAGCGTCAGTGTGCCATTGTTTACCAGCGAGAGACCGCCACCCACGCATTCATACCATACATTTTGTCATTATTCCATTCGTTTTAGTGCTTGCAACTGCTAAATAAGCCACCATGGGCCCAAAGAAAGCTCCTAGTGCCAGCTCTTTGCTAAAGAAGGCGAGAAACACGATAGAAATCAAGAAAGAACACACCAGACAGGGTACTTCCCCACACCAGGCAGGGTACTTCCCACACCAGGCAGGGTACTTCCCACACCAGGCAGGGTACTTCCCACACCAGGCAGGGTACTTCCCCACACCAGGCAGGGTACTTCCCCACACCAGGCAGGGTACTTCCCACACCAGGCAGGGTCCCCACACCAGGCAGGGTACTTCCCACATCAGGAAAGGTACTTCCCCACACAAATCAGCCAGGGTACTTCCCACACCAAGCTCAAACAAATGTCTTATTTTAAGTTAAATGTTTTATTTTAGGTTAATATAGACATTTTCATTACTCCATCTATGATATTTTCTTCAAAATTATATAAGAAACATGTTACATATCATATAGCATATAAACATTGATACAATGTTTATATGCTATCGAGTGGTGAGTCGGGTGGAGAGTAAACATTAAGTTTTCTCTGATGCAGCGTTAGACAAAACTGTAAATCTGGCGTCTGGTGCAGTAACCGCCCATCAAATGCGTTTGTTTACAATTCTCGGCATGAATTATTCATTACTTCTCCCTTTGTTTATGATGGCATCTAAAGGTAGTTGTTAGAAACGATTCAACTCAGTGAACATGGTAATAATATGGCTGTGTAGTGAAGCCCCGGGTGGGGGCTACATACGTGTACCTACGTCTACAGGCTACCTACACTGAATTCCTACAAATAAATACTACACACCTCTCTCCCTACATTAAGACTAACAAATATTTTAAAGTAAGTAATGAATGTACTGTGGCAGTAAAAGACAAAGAAGGGAAGTAACCCCAGAAAAGGACTTGGTACCTGAAGTCTATGGAAGGGAATTCCCCTTCCAAACAATAGTAACTCTTCCATCCTCTACCCTCCTCCTGTCTTCCACACATCAACAACTCTTCAATAATGGTACGTGTCATGTTATTATTGTTTTATTCTTCATGTTTAATTGTTTTCTGTGTACATAAATGTACATTTTCTGTAAAAAATATTTTTTTTAAATACTTTTAGATGTCTGGAATGGATTAATTTGATTTACATTATTTCTTATGGGGAAAATGGTTTTGAAAGTTGTCCAAATCGTCCATAGAATGGACTATGGACGATTTTCAAGGGCCCACTGTACTTATTTTTAGCAGATCTACTTATACCGAACCAATATTTTTACGGAAAAAGGTTACTTATTCCGAATTTTACGTAATCTGACGCCTATGTAATCTGAGGGTCCACTGTAGTATCGTACATATCGTAGAATCAATGAATCACTGAAGAAGGCACATTCTCCCCTCTCTCTTCCTCCTCCACTTTGGTACTTTGCTACCATTTTTTTCTTGAATTCTATCGTGTTTCTCACATTCTTTACCAAAGGGCTGGCACTAGGAGCTTTCTTTGGGGCCATGGTGGCTTATTTAACAGTTGCAAGCACAAAAAAATGAATTACAGTGGACCCTCGGTTATCAGTCATTCCTGATATCGGCCAACTCGGTGATAGGCCGGTTTTTCGGCTTCCAGTGATCGGCCTTTATTTCGGTGATCAGCCATATGGGATGTGTCAACCCTGACGGCAATGCCACTTCCTCACGTGTGCCTGCTGATAGTGGACAGTCCAATTGAATGTGGCTAACTTAAACTGGAACCTGACAAGCCTCACAGTGGGACAGGGCGCCTCTCCATAAGATACACGTGAGTAAGACGAGTGTGGGCGATACAAAGATGGGAGAGTGCAGTCTACCAACCTCAGCATTGATGACAAGAAGATGTCCAGAAACCCAAACTTGGTTTGATAGAATGTAATTTATGTATATTATCAGACCAACATTGTTGCCAATGGTTGCAAAGGTGGTCAGAAATTACAGCAAAATAGTCTGTGAATGGAACACCTCTATATGAAACTGGGAGGTAATGTACTACTGACCTCGCAGCAGTGTTCACCAGTTCATTGCCTTCTATGCCAACATGACCAGGGATCCAATAAAAAACAATATCTTTGTTTTTGCTAGAGATGCAGCATAACCAAAGCTATATAAAAAGGACCAGGGATGAGGTGGATCAAATTTTTTTTATTGCTTGCAAAGCACTGAATTGGAGACTAATCACAAATGGCGACGAAGGCATAGATGCAATATGGATAATTGCTATGAGAATTGCATACATTTCAGCAGTAAAAAGCTAGCCGAGTCTAATAAATGCCCTGGCACTATACTAGTATCTGGAAACACTGGTGCAAACCCGACACCATCAGAAGTTTTAGAACCATCAGTGTACACTGTGATAGCATGGGAATGAGACCAGAAGTGATTAACCCTTTCACTGTTCAGACCCCCTGCTCACAAGCTTGCTCTCACTCTTTCACTGTTCAGACCCCCTGCTCACAAGCTTGCTCTCACTCTTTCACTGTTCAGACCCCCTTCTCACAAGCTTGCTCTCACTCTTTCACTGTTCAGACCCCCTGCTCACAAGCTTGCTCTCACTCTTTCACTGTTCAGACCCCCTGCTCACAAGCTTGCTCTCACTGTCGAAAATATATTAAAAAAAAAAAAAAATTCTTTCCAAAATCTTAAAAATAATTTTCTGAGTGTTATAAAGAAAAAAAATTGCAATCAGTAGTTACCAAGATATAGAGGCATGAGGTTGACAGAAAGTGAACAATGATGGTAACATTACCAAGATATAGAGGCGTGAGGTTGACAGAAAGTGAACAATGATGGCAACATCAATGACTGACACTCTCTCAGTAATATTATTTTTACTTTTATTCTATTTTTTCTTTTCTTTTCAAATATTTATTTTCTCAAGTAACTTCTGTGGCCTGTGAGACCAATATAATGTGTAATGTATATATATCCACTAATTGTATGCAACTCAATAACCACACAAATATTATCATTATATTGTTTACAAAACTTGTTATTACAAACCAACAATTAACCCTTTGACTGTTTCAGTCGTATACCTGGAGTCTACCTGGAGAGAATTCCAGGGGTCAACGCCCCCGCGGCCCGGTCCGTGACCAGGCCTCCTGTTGGACCAGAGCCTGATCAACCAGGCTGTTACTGCTGGCCGCACGCAGTCCAACGTACGAACCACAGCCCGGCTGATCAGGTACCGACTTGAGGTGCCTGTCCAGTGCCTGCTTGAAGACAGCCAGGGGCTTGTTGGTAATCCCCCTGATGTATGCTGGGAGGCAGTTGAACAATCTTGGGCCCCTGACACTTATTGTGTTGTCCCTCAACGTGCTAGTGGCACCCCTGCTCTTCATTGGGGGGATGTTACATCGCCTGCCGAGTCTTTTGCTTTCGTAGGGAGTGATTTGTGTGTGCAAGTTTGGTACTAAGCCCTCAAGAATTTTCCATGTGTATATAATAATGTATCTCTCCCGCCTGCGTTCTAGAGAGTACAGGTTTAGGAACTTCAAGCGTTCCCAGTAGTTGAGGTGGTTTATCGCACTTATGCGTGCGGTGAAGGTTCTCTGCACATTTTCAAGGTCAGCAATTTCACCCGCCTTGAAAGGTGCAGTTAGTGTGCAGCAGTATTCCAGCCTAGATAGAACAAGCGATCTGTAAAGTGTCAACATGGGCTTGGCATCCCTGGTTTTGAAGGTTCTCATTATCCATCCTGTCATTTTTCGAGCAGATGCTATTGCTACATTGTTATGGTCCTTGAAGGTGAGATCCTCTGACATGATCACTCCCAGGTCTTTGACATTAGTTTTTCGCTCTATTGTGTGGTTGGAATTAGTTTTGTACTCCGATGAGATTTTAATTTCTTCACATTTTCCGTATCTGAGTAATTGAAATTTCTCATCATTGAACTTCATATTGTTTTCTGCAGCCCATTTAAAGATTTGGTTTATGTCTGCTTGGAGTCTTGCAGTGTCTTCAATGGTGGACACTGTCATACAGATTCGGGTGTCATCTGCAAAGGAAGACACAGCACTGTGACTTATATCCCTGTCAATGTCTGATATGAGGATGAGGAATAGGATGGGAGCAAGTACTGTGCCTTGTGGAACAGAGCTTTTCACAGTAGCTGCCTCAGACTTTACTCTGTTGACTACTACTCTTTGTGTTCTACGTGTTAGGAAATTATAGATCCATCTACCAACTTTTCCTGTTATTCCATTATCACGCATTTTGTGTGCTATTACACCATGGTCACACTTGTCAAAGGCTTTTGCAAAATCTGTGTATATAACATCTGCATTCTGTTTATCTTCTAGAGCATCCAGGACCCTGTCGTAGTGGTCCAGTAGTTGGGACAGACAGGAGCGGCCTGCTCTAAACCCATGCTGTCCTGGGTTGTGCAATTGATGGGTATCAAGATGGGTGGCGATCTTGCTTCTTAGAACCCTTTCAAAGATTTTTATGATATGGGACGTTAGCGCAATTGGTCTGTAGTTCTTTGCTATTGCTTTACTGCCCCCTTTGTGGAGCGGGGCTATGTCTGTTGTTTTTAGTAGCTGCGGGACGATCCCAGTGTCCATGCTCCCTCTCCATAGGATGTTAAAAGCATGTGATAGGGGCTTCTTGCAGTTCTTGATGAACACGGAGTTCCATGAGTCTGGGCCTGGAGCGGAGTGCATGGGCATGTCATTTATTGCCTTTTCGAAGTCATTTGGCGTCGTGATGATGTCAGAAAGGCATGCATCTGTCAAATTCTGTGGCACTCTCATGAAAAAATCATTTAGGTTTTCGATTTTCAGTCTGGTTAGTGGCTCGCTAAAGACTGAGTCATACTGGGATTTAAGTAACTCACTCATTTCCTTGCTGTCATCTGTGTAGGACCCATCCGGTTT
>WNWK01028094.1:0-25702 GCA_009830355.1 Cherax destructor | reverse complement strand
GTCATAGGAAAGTTTCAAACCTCTTATGACTACAAAACTTTGCAGTCCCCCTGTGTCAAAGAAATTAAAAACCTACCTGGCTAAATGAAAGTGAGCAATGGTTTTGGGCACCACCATATATGACAGATATAGGTGCCTTGATTGCAGAATGTCGCTGATGAAATACACTCGCTATTGTTTCTCTGCGTTTTTCCTTTAGCAGTATTAAGAACTGCGCACACTTCTGAATATACCGAATTTTAATCACTAAACGTGCTGGAACAGAGTTCTTACCCGTTTTCCCCAATGTTAGTGGAGATTGAATAGGAGAACGGATGTGCGTGATAGTTCCTTTGTTAGGTTAAATCCTACCCGCAGCTCTGTCCCTTCCGTCCCGAGTTCAATCTGCCCCCTCATGACCCCGACCTCAGCCGGGCTTGGCATTGCTGACCTCAGCTCATTTCAACACTTGCTAAATGCTGCAAAATTTGCAATTCAAATGCTTGTGTTCTCTAAATATTTGTTACCGGAAGGAGTCCCCCATTTTTTTATCAAATTTTGTCTATTAACATAATTTTTAAAAACCTCCGGTTTTTTTTTTTTTCATAGCCAGAGACGCAGTCTGGCCCTTTCTAAGGGCGGAAGGGCTGGGCCCTTGAAAGGGCAGAAATGGCTGATACTCCCCCTCTTGGAAAATTTTTCTCCACAAGGTCCAGTCTTGCTGGTTCATCCCCCCCTCTCTTTTGGTAGTGTTCCTAACATGTTGATCATGAGGTTTTCAATACCCATCCATCATCTTGGCTGTCCCAGTTTCGGGATCCCTTGTGGCTCCAGGTTTTCCCAATCAATCTTCCTGTGGTTGAAATCGCCCATAACCAGAAACTTTGCTCTACTCGAGTGAGCTCTTCTGGCCACCTCATCTAGAGTGTCTACCATTGCTCTGTTGCTCTCTTCATATTCTTCTCTTGGCCTCCACCAGTTCTGTGGCGGTTATACATCACTGCAAAGACTTCCTTGTGTCCCCCAGACTGAATTGTACCTACTATGTAATCCCTTTCTCCATTCTCGTCCATTCCTTCTATTCCACAAATCCCCATCAGTTTTTATTGAGCATTGCAACCCCTCCTCACCCTCTGTTCCTTCTGTCTTTCCTCAGGATCTGATATCCGGGAGGGAAGATTGCGTCTGTTAGCATCCCAATGAGTTTCGTTTCTGTGACTATGATGTCTGGGGACTTCTCCTTGATTCTTTCATGGTACTCCTCACATTTATTCGTTATTCCATCTGCATTCATTTACTAAACCTTCAACTTCTTTTCAAAAGCTGTGATCCGGGGAGAATGGTGGGGTTGGAGGAGTGGGAGCTCTGGCGGGGGCCTGTGGGTGGTTCTGAAGGAGGTTGTGTTTGGTCTTCCACCTAGGTCTGGGTTCTCCTGATCATCTCCGTCATTGCCTATCGTTCCTCCTTGCATCTTTGTACCCTCTCTTTCAGAATCCTCCTTTCTTCTTTTGTTTATGTCAGTTGAGGTACACTCTCTGGTAGTCTGGTTTGTCCATTAGTTGTGCTTTCTCCTGCAGGATCCTGTTTCGAGCTACTTCTGCCTTGAAAATCCCTTTGACTAGCCGTTTTTTTTTATCTTGCAAATCACCTAATTCTGGGTCATGTCGTCAATTCCTATTGCTTTCATTATACTTTCAATCGCTTTTTTCTCCCCCAGTTTTCTTGCTTCATAAGTTTCCCCTTTCACTTCCTGGAGCCCATAAACAAAAACTGACCTCTCCCTTTTGTCCTCTCACTATTTCCCTTTGCATCCCCTGAAACGATTTAGTTCCTGTCTTTTTTCCTGCTCATATATTCCTGGGCATTGCAGTTGTCTGTTAGAGCCTCTGCATATAGCTTAGCTCCTTCATTGTCTTAAGTCCCCTCATTTGTTCTTGATGTGTTCCTCATCTTTTCCCAAGCCCCACGTGGGTCTGATAGGGCCTTTGCATACAGTATAGTTCCTTTGCTCCCTACAGTCCCCTCATCTGTGACTGATGTAGCAGTTCCTGATGTCATGGCTGTACTGTCCTTTGGTTCTTTAGACTGTTTCAGATTTTTAGTTCCTCTTCTAAGCTCTGTATCTTAGCTTCTGATGATATGGCTTGTAGCTCCCATTTTCTGCAGCTATCCTCTCCTCCATTTTCTTGCCAAGCTCTTCTAGCTTCCTTCCCCACTCTTCCTCCCTTTCTATGAGCTCTGGTTCCCAATCTTTCCTCCCAGGTTTTTCCCTCCCAGGTTCATCCGCCAGTCCCCTGGTTCTCCATCCTGCTCTTTGGTAACCATTTTTTTTTTACCACGGAAAGAAGAGCATATGTATTTTCGGGAATGATTGATTATTATTGTGTGTTATTATTATTACCATTATTAATATGGCATCCTCAAGACTAATAAGACACTCTTAGTAATTTTAACATGTACCTGCATGCCAGCACAGTGTGTAAGTTTATTTAGGTACAGGTATATATAAGTATAATTATCAGAGTATATATATAATATGAAATAACTTTAAAACACTTGAAATTCTGGAAAGTTTCCATACATAATGGACAGACGCGGTGCTCACGGATAATGTAAACAAACTGGGTTGGGCACCGTAACCATATTAGAAAGTCAGGTGGGGGAGCCGTATACAGAGTTTTTGTCAGAATTTAAAATGTCCGTATTAGAGGAACGCTATATATATATAATTACAAATAAATAACCATTTGTAATAAACGACTGTTTGGGATACTAAGTAAAATCTCATATTTCAGATATTTATTATATATTATTATTAATATAAAAACATATAATCTGAATAAAAACATATATTCTTATAATTTGTGTAAAAACATTTATATACACAAAATTCATAGTACAAGATAAAAGTCACAAGTAAAATCAAATACTTAGTGCAGTGTCAAGTCGCTGCCGTCATCGTGTCACACAGGACACTACCACACCTTGTCATGACACGCCTTCTCCACCGTGTCCTCAGACACCCTTATCTCTGTCTTATGGCACGCTTACGGGGTTCCACGACACCCGATCTCCCTGTACCATAAGACTCCATCGCTGTGTCACACGACACCTTCTCTGTGCCACATGGCACGCCGCCTGCATCATGAACCCATCTCTAATAAAGCCTTTGCACCGCGTTGTGACACACACCAAATACACGACTCTTAACTTGTGTGGTGCCACCGTCACAAACTCTCTGGATGCACCACTGAATACCTGACACTCCGGGCAACAATACCAGTGTCACACAAGACACCATAACATATCAGTGTCACACAAGACACCTCAGGTACATATAGTCTCAGGTACATAGTCGCAGGTACGATGAAAGCCAGTAGGTAATTCTGGTGACCAGACTTGCCGCTCTCCTCATTACAGTGTCCTCATCAACTGTACTTGGCCTTGCAAACATCACAAGTACAGAGTTGCTCTCGAGTAACATAGTCTATTGAGAATAGAGCTTCCAGTTCTCTCAGCACTGGAGCACTGTAGACCTGTCACCAGCACCACACTGCGAAAGTCTGCAACTCTCAAGCAGGTCTGCCTGGCGAACTCCAGTAGTGTATCAGGGAGCTCGTGAACTCTCCCGTGTTGTGTATAGGAGAGTCTCGTTAGCACTGTCAGTCCAGCCGGCCCGTCAGTCAAACATCACGTTTGATTACGTCACAGGACGGCAGGTAAACTACCTAACAACCATTGTTAGGTAGGGGGCCGTAACATATATATATATATATATATATATATATATATATATATTAACCAAGAACTTAAATTTATCACTATTTTAGGTATTAAAATATTTTTGACTGATGGTGTACAAGTGAATCTTAACCTTTATTACTAACAAACTTGAATTCATTATAAAGCATGGTACATTATAAAGCATCATAATAACAGTGCATAAGCACTGTTATTATGATTTCGTGAGTCATGATGACAGTTTTGAGGGGACTTGAGCTAGAGTTCGTCACGTCCACGCTGGTGGGAGATTCAACTGTAAAAACTCGCATTTTGTGGTGACAGTGGTGCCTGTGCCAACCTCACTGTGTTGTATATATATACCTAGATGGATGAATCTTATCGTTTCCAGGTGGCCCAGAGGCTTAAGCACTGGCCTCGAGTTATACCCCTCACTCGCCATGGGTTCTAACTCCACCCCTACCGCTGAGTCTTGACTACATCATTTTCAAATGTAAATTTGTAAACATATTTCAGGCGGAGTGATGAGCTGCCCTTGTTCCTACAACAGTGTGATTACATTGTTAGTATTCTGCCATCGACGTCTGAAACCAGAGGAATGTTGGGCAGAGATACACTCAAAAATGCTAAGTATGTCAGTGAGATACTTGTGTCTACCCATTCTCTGTCTGTCTGTCTGTCCTGTCTCTTCTCTCTCTCTCTCTCTCTCTCTCTCTCTCTCTCTCTCTCTCTCTCTCTCTCTCTCTCTCTCTCTCTCTCTCTCTCTCTCTCTCAAATATCAAATGTATTTTTTGTTATTACATTATATAATTTAAATATTGTTTTTAAAACTATGTATCTACAGGTTAATTTCAGAAGAATTAATCAATCAAATTACATGTATCATTCCACTTACATTCCCTTACATCTTATAGAAGTAGATGTATTTTAGTCGCTGTGTCATCCCAGAAAGGTATTCCTGTGTTGCACAGCCCCAGCACCCTGTACAGTATCCCCGTGTTGCAGAGCCCCAGCACCCAGTACAGTATCCCCGTGTTGACAGCCCCAGCACATAGTACAGTATCCCAGTGTTGCACAGCCCCAGCACCCAGTACAGTATCCCAGTGTTGCACAGCCCCAGCACCCTGTACAGTATCCCCGTGTTGCACAGCCCCAGTACCCTGTACAGTATCCCCGTGTTGGACAGCCCCAGCACCCTGTACAGTATCCCCGTGTTGCACAGCCCCAGCACCCAGTACAGTATCCACGTGTTGCACAGCCCCAGCACCCAGTACAGTATCCTCGTGTTGCACAGCCCCAGCACCCAGTACAGTATCCCAGTGTTGCACAGTCCCAGCACCCTGTACAGTATCTCCGTGTTGCAGAGCCCCAGCACCCAGTACAGTATCATGATTCGCTGCCCAGCTGTGGTGGAGGAAGGTTGTTCCGATCTGACCTCTAGTGGGAGCTACTAGCAGTTTCATTGGACAGTAATGGCTGTTCAGTATCGTCGACGGATTAACACAGTATGTGTGGAATTCATCAGAGGAGCCGTATATCCGTCTAATGCGGTAGTGATGTTGCCTGCAGTGTTGAGAGACACATTTGGATTGGATAACAATGACATTTACGGTATTGCACTGAATGGAAGTGCGAGAGTTTTTGTCAAGCTGATTTCGACGACAGTGTATGAGCGATTGGTGGATAAATATGAGGGCGTCAGCCTGACAGTGAATTCATCAGTGGAAGTAAAGTTAAAGGACGTTTCAAGGCAATATACGTACGTGCGTCTTCGTAATTTACCGTTCGAAGCTGATGAACGGGATGTACGTGATGTATTTCAAGAATATGGTGTGGTCCATCAAGCAATCTTGGGCCGATGGTCGGAGGGTATCTATGAAGGGATGCCAGAAGGGTCATATACATTGAAGATGACACTACGACGACCTATTCCGTCCTATGTGTTACTACCTGAATTTAGGACGCAGGCATACGTGACTTATGCTGGTCAACGTCGTACGTGCCGCCTATGTGGGTCGTATGAACACATGGCAGCAGACTGTGCACAGCGACCAGGGGTCGTTACGACGCTACAAGAGCGGCATTGGTTGTTAAGGATGCAATTGCTGTTCAGGACGAGGACGTAGGCGTGGTGTCGACGGGAAGATGGAGTGACATAGTTCAAGGGACTGCAGAGGTGTGCCAGACTCTACCTACAGAGTCACAGACGTCGGTGGTACCGGCTGTACAGGATAGGGTGGACGATTTGGACTTGGGTATAGCAGCAGAGTTGACAGAGGAATTGTGTGGGCTGTTGGACAGTTCAACAGGTGTGGAGGAGGTAGTTGTGTGACGGAGGGGCTGGGGAAGTCAGCCCAGTGGACACTAGTCTTTTTCAACAGGAGGTGCCAGTTACAGTGCATAATGAGGACTGTGCTGGGGATATGGACATTGAAGTGATTCACGTAAACGTCCTATGGGTGTGGCTGAGGACGACGTCCTTACGCCCGCTCAAAGGTCTAGTAAAAAATCTTTGGTAGAAGTTGCACAAAAAGTGGAGCTGAGTGGAAGGAGTGTGGATGGTGACAGGAATTTACGAGGAAACAAAAAGGAACATCATAACCCTGGTGGGATGTCAAAGCGTGTAGGTAATAAGTATGAGAAATCTAAAGGGAAGACACCTTTAACATATTCAATGTCTCACGCTTAACGTGAACGGGCTAAAGCTGAGGTCTCGAGGAAGTGGATAGAAGTGACGATGAGAAGGTATGACATTAATGTAGGGTTTATACAGGAACATAATTATAAGTATGGTAGGGATTTTCAGTTGCAAGGTTATAAAGTGTATGCTGGTAGTTCAGGGGCTTTCAAGGGAGGGGTGGCGGTAATTGTGAAGGAGAACAGCCCTTTTCAGTTATTAGCTTGGGAGGAGGGGAGAGACGGGAGGGTTGTGAGGGTGGATGGGGTTTGGGGAGGAGTCAGGGTAGCTTTCATTGGGGTTTATTTGCCGGCTATAAATAACCGTAGAGTCAAGGAGGATTTTGTGAGGGATCAATTGGTATATTACTTGGGTGGCTTGCCAGAAGTTGTAGTAGTAGGTGGTGATTGGAATAGTATCATAAGGCTCAAAGATGTAGAACCAAGGGGATCGGGATGTGTGCTCAGTGTTTTAAGGGATGTTCTAGGTAGTGTGGGACTAGTTGATGTGGTGGGTGGGGGTTGGAGGTTTGATTATACTTTTGTGAGGAGGGGGTATGCAGCACGGTTAGATCGTATATATGTCTCAAGGGTTATTAATGTGGGGGTGGTGAGTTGTGTGGATGTAGGTTTTACTGATCATAGGGGAGTGTTAGTGGAGCTTGAGTGGGCAGGTATGGTGAAATGGTATCCTGGGTATTGGAAACTAAATGTAAGTCTTGTAGAAGGGGAGGAGGGTAGAGAATTATTTGCCGAATGGTGGGGGACGATGTGGAGGAAAGGTAAGTTACTACCGGACATAGTGTCATGGTGGGTGGACGTGGCGAAGCCAGCGATAAGGGATTTTTATAAAAGTAGAGGTCGGGAGGTTGCGAGGTGGAAGTATGGATTGCAAAAATATTTGGAGGATCAGCTGAGTGTATGCTATGAGAGGCGGTTGGATAGGTACATGAGTGAGGTGCCTGCGATTAAGGAGAGATTGCGAGAAATACAGAATGAACGTTTTGATGCGATTCGTGTGCGTGGAGGTGTGGATGAGGTTTTATGGGGGGGATAAGCCTTCGGCTTATGTGTTGAGGTCATTTAGGAAAAGGAGGGAGGGGATGATGATTTCGAGGTTGGTGGTTGGAGAGGACAGAGATGGGTATGAAAGAGGTCAGATCATGAGGAGCACAGAAGCGATGAGTTTGTATTTAGAGAGTTGGTTTAGAGGATATTTAACGGCAGGAGAGGGAGGGGAAAGAGGGGAGAATAATTGAGGAGGGGGTCATGGAGAGGTTGGGGGAGGATGATAGGGAAGCTATGAGTGGGGACATAAGTGAGGAGGAGGTGTGGATGGCGATACAGAGTATGAGTAAGAGAAAGTCACCTGGAATTGATGGAATTTCGAATGATTTTTATGTGTTGCAGTGGGA
The DNA here is from genome assembly GCA_009830355.1 of Cherax destructor. Lineage (NCBI taxonomy): Eukaryota > Metazoa > Arthropoda > Malacostraca > Decapoda > Parastacidae > Cherax > Cherax destructor. The sequence goes on along the minus strand of WNWK01028094.1, from coordinate 17,891 downwards.
GGTCATAAAAGATTGTTTAGTGAGATTGATGAATCGAATGAAAGAGATGGGTACTATGGGCGTGTCGCAGTGCACTGGGGTGATTGTTTTAGTAAAAAAAAGGAGGGGTAGGGGAACAGATAGGTGATTATCGGGGTTTATCGATGATGTGTGGGGATTATAAGATTTTTGCGAAAGTGTTGTGTAATAGGATTAAGAAAGTAATTGGTAGGGTAGTTGAAGAGGGGCAAAGAGGGATACCGGGGAGATGTATGAATAAAGGGCATGTTTGGATTAGGAATTTTGTGGACAATAGTGTTGGAGGTGGTGTTTTGGCTGTGGATTGGAAAACTGCGTATGATTGTGTTGAAAGAGATATGTTATGGAGGATCATGAGGAAGCAGGGGTTTGGGGAGGAAATAGTGGGATGGGCGGAAGCCCTGTATAAAGATGCAAAAGTGAGGGTGCAAGTTAATGGGTTGGTAGGTGCGGAAGTGAGGATGGGGAGAGGTTTGAGGCAGGGATGTCCCTTGTCTCAAATCCTATTCGCGTGTATGCAGGATCCTTTGTATAGACTAGTTAAGGTAGGAGTAGGGGGCGGGGGAGGGGAAGTTGAATGGGATACAGGAATTGTTGGATATGTGGACGACACCACGGTGTTAGTGAATTCTGAAGAGGGTTTACGTGCTATAGGATTGATTATCAGTTTGTTTGGGAAAGCATCTGGTATGAGGATTAACATTGCTAAGTCCAATCTAATGGAAGTAGGTACATGGGTGGGGAGTGGCTTGGGGTTAAGGTATGGATGGTCAATAGTAGATAGATTGAAAGTTTGTGGTATAGTGGTAATGGCTGATTATGGGGAAACTAGAAAAGTTAATGTCGATTTAGTTTTAGGTAAGGCATTAAAGAGAATGTTGGGATGGAGACCTGGGGATGTTACGTTGTTACAGAGGGTGATAGTGGTTAATACTTTAGTTTATAGTAAAGTTTGGCACGTGGCAAGGTTATTTCCTATATTAAAGGGAGATATGGTGGAATTGGTTGGAAAGGTGTTGAGATATATATGGGGATATGGGAAGCATTGGTTGTGTAGGGAGGTTGTCATGAAGAGGGTGGGCTTAGGGGGTTTGGGGTTAATAGATTTGGAGGAACGGGCTAGGTGCTTATATGTACAATTTTGTTATATGACTAAGGGGGGTGGCAAAGGACGGAGGGTGGGAGAGGTCATGAGGGATTTCAGGAAGTGGTGGAGGGGGAAGGATTTGGTTAGGGTGTGCTGATATGTTGCGGGGTCTTATGAGTGTAAGGAATCCGGGACGTGTAAAGGCTCGTGTGTTAGGAAGGGTGGGGAGAGGAGAGGGAGGTAATGGAAGGGCTGGCTGTTTTTCCGGTATATGATTGGAAAAGTATATGGAGTGGGTTGAAGGGTATGAGGGTCAGTGTGAGGGCGAGAGAAGTTTTGTTTCGGTTTTTACATGGGGTACTGGCCTCACGGGAGGTGCTGTATAGGATGGGTTTGGTTGGAGATGCAAGGTGTGGTAAATGTGGCGAGGTCGATTCTATTTATCATGAGGTATATTTTGTGAGCAATTGGATGTTGTCAGACAATGGTTGGGGCGTTTAATAAGATTTGGAGGGGAGGGGGATACATGCGTTGAGATTTTGAGTTTAGATATAGGTGGTGTGGGGCAGGATGTGCGTAGAGCGCTTATGTATATGGCTGTTGATTTTGTGTATGTTTCGTGGGTGATGAGGGAGCAAACTGGGAGTGTGCGGTTAAAGGCCATAGCAGCGTCCATGTACAGGACCAAAATGTAGAAATAGAATTTTGTATGGGGAGTCATGGGGTAGGTTTTCCTGTGGTTTATAGGGATTTCACTGTAGGACAGTTGTTGGGAATGATACAAGTTAATAGTTGAAAAGTGGCTGTTCTATTTTTTGTGAGGAGTATGAGAGGTAAGTTAAAGTGGTATGTTTGTGTAGATGGGGATGGGGGTGGACGGTGTGACAAGGTAACCATGAGGTTACGGTTTTTGACAATATTTTGACTTATGGGGTTGTGAATGGAGGTATGTATAAGAGGGGGGTTATGAAGTAGAAAATGATATAATGAAGTTGGAAAAAAAAATGGAGGAAGTTAGAGGTGGCTTTCCTTGGGTATCATATTATCTGAGTTTGTATGACTTTTGAAGTATAGAGGACATACTTCATGGGTGTAAAGGTTTTGATGTGTATGGAGGTAATAGTAACTGTTTTTAGATGTTTATGAGAGAATAAGGTTTTTTTTTTTGGTTTCATAACAGGGTGAGGCATATTTTAGATAAATACATGTCATTGGGGTTTTCTGTGTTTTTGTGGTGTGTTGCAACATGTGGTATAATATTTTTGTATTTATGGGACAAAAGTAGAATACAGTATTCTGTTGAATACATAGTTGGTTTCTTCAGTAGAGGAGAAATGAGTAGTATATGATGGTAAGGTATTTTACCTAGCTAACTAATTATAAAAGTTATAAGGAGTAATGTAATGTTAATTTTTAAATTAAATGGAGAAATTCACTGCCTGGTGTGTGGGCTTGATGATGGATTTTTGTATTATTTTGATTTGTATGTATGTTTTGGCTACAAACTGTTAACTTTGCTGTTGGTTATTAGGTTCTTTTTCATGTGTACACATAGGACTTTTTTATATATGCATACATGAGTTTTACTGGACTGCTTTTTGGTTGTCATGTTTTTATTAAGGGTTACATGATTTTAGTGTGATCAGTAGCTCAAATTTTGAGGGTTTTTTTTTTGTCTTTACAGATGAGAAAATGTATGTAGGGGTATCGTTAGGATAAAATGGGGGATAGAAGGGGGTCTTTTGTATGAGATTCTATGATCTCAAGAAAAGTTTTCAGTTTTCATTGGTAGATTTTACTAAATTGTTTTTTTTTATAAGGGGAGTTGAGAGGTTGAGCTGGTTTTGTAATGATAAGTGTATATTATTAATGTGTCTGTATGTTCAGTTGGGGTTATGTGTGTGTATGGTATGCTCCATTTCTTTTTGTTTAATTATAGTAGATATGTTTCTGCGGAATAATGGAAGAGTCTGAGGACATGTTTTTTTTTTTCAATTTGATTTGCCACTGTACAAGTTTTTGTAATTTTCATATAATAGCAATTCATTCATGTTAATGTATAAAGATAGTTCTTTTATTACAAGGAGACTATTTAAGTGGCCTTATGTGTTTGTATTAAAACTTGTTTTTGTTTAATTTGTGTTTAGTCTTTAAGTTTTTTGGAAGCATATTAATATGTTGTCTTTTATTTATGTACATACTGTACCAGTTGATAGTCATTTACTGACAACTAAAATGTATTCCTGTTTTTCTAAATAAAATATAAAAAAAAGTACAGTATCCTCGTGTTGCACAGCCCCAGCACCCAGTACAGTATCCTCGTGTTGCACAGCCCCAGGACCTTGTACAGTATCCCCGTGTTGCACAGCCCCAGCACCCTGTACAGTATCCCTGTGTTGCACAGCCCCAGCACCCAGTACAGTATCCCCGTATTGCACAGCCCCAGGACCTTGTACAGTATCCCATTGTTGCACAGCCCCAGCACCCAGTACAGTATCTCTGTGTTGCACAGCCACAGCACCCTGTACAGTATCCCCGTGTTGCACAGCCCCAGCACCCTGTACAGTATCCCTGTGTTGCACAGCCCCAGCACCCTGTACAGTATCCCCGTGTTGCACAGCCCCAGCACCCAGTACAGTATCCCTGTGTTGCACAGCCCCAGCACCCAGTACAGTATTCCCGTGTTGTACAGCCCCAGCACCCTGTACAGTATCTCCGTGTTGCACAGCCCCAGCACCCTGTACAGTATCCCTGTGTTGCACAGCCCCAGCACCCAGTACAGTATCCCCGTGTTGCACAGCCCCAGCACCCTGTACAGTATCCCTGTGTTGCACAGCCCCAGCACCCAGTACAGTATCCCCGTGATGCACAACCCCGGCATCCTGTACAGTATCCCTGTGTTGCACAGCCCCACCACCCTGTACAGTATCCCTGTGTTGCACAGCCCCAGCACCCTGTACAGTATCCCCGTGTTGCACAGGCCCAGCACCCAGTACAGTATCCCCGTGTTGCAAAGCCCCAGCACCCTGTTCAATATCCCTGTGTTGCACAGCCCCGGCACCCTGTACAGTATCCCTGTGTTGCACAGGCCCAGCATCCTGTACAGTATCCCCGTGTTGCACAGCTCCCGCACCCTCTACACTGTCCCTGTGTTGCACAGCCCCAGCACCCTGAACAGTATCTCCGTGTTGCACAGCCCCAGCACCCTGTACAGTATTCCTGTGTTGCACAGCCTCAGCACCCTGTACAGTATCCCCGTGTTGCACAGCCCCAGGACTCAGTACAGTATCCCCGTGTTGCACAGCCCAGCACCCTGTACAGTATCCCTGTGTTGCAAAGCCCCAGCACCCTGTACAATATCCCCGTGTTGCACAGCCCCAGGACTCAGTACAGTATCCCTGTGTTGCACAGCTCCCGCACCCTCTACACTGTCCCCGTGTTGCACAGCCCCAGCACCCTGTACAGTATCCCCGTGTTGCACAGCCCCAGCACCCTGTACAGTATTCATGTGTTGCACAGCCCCAGCACCCTGTACAGTATCCTCATGTTGCACAGCCCTGGAACCCTGTACAGTATCCCCGTGTTGCACAGCCCCAGCACCCTGTACAGTATCCTCGTGTTGCACAGCCCCAGCACCCTGTACAGTATCCTCGTGTTGCACAGCTCCAGCACCCTGTACAGTATCTTCGTGTTGCACAGCCCCAGCACCCTGTACAGTATCCTCGTGTTGCACAGCCCCAGCACCCTGTACAGTATCCTCGTGTTGCACAGCCCCAGCACCCTGTACAGTATCCTCGTGTTGCACAGCCACAGCACCCAGTACAGTATCCTCGTGTTGCACAGCCCCAGCACCCTGTACATTATCCTCGTGTTGCACAGCCCCAGCACCCTGTACAGTATCCTCGTGTTGCACAGCCCCAGCACCCAGTACAGTATTCTCGTGTTGCACAGCCCCAGCACCCTGTACAGTATCCTCGTGTTGCACAGCCCCAGCACCCTGTACAGTATCCTCGTGTTGCACAGCCACAGCACCCAGTACAGTATCCTCGTGTTGCACAGCCCCAGCACCCTGTACAGTATCCTCGTGTTGCACAGCCCCAGCACCCTGTACAGTATCCTCGTGTTGCACAGCCTTCAGCACCCTGAACAGTAATAAAATAACGAGAGGAAATGTGCCGAGTTGGGAGAAGTTTGTAATGCAGTTAAATATTAGCGTTGAATATTTGAGGTGAACCAGAAGAAGTATTCACTAGTTATCACATGAACACTAATATCTCAATTATCTCAGAGATTTATCCTTAAATACACTGTTATATTAATTTTGAAGTCACTCAGAACTTGTAGTGCCAAGATATCAACAAATCAAAGTGGCATTCAAGAAAGAATGAAAACCAGTATTTCAGTTTTCCCACTGTCTTCCATGAAAAACATGGAACCCACACAGGTGAAAATTAATCCAATAATAGGACCTCGCTTATCCAGCAGATTAGGTTATGGACTACTGCTGTAAAGCGACAATCACTGTAAAGTGAAAACATGTTTACACTGTGATGTATTAAGTGAGTAATAGAGTTGGGTCAGAGAAATACACACATTATTTACCTTTAAATATTTTCGTCCTTATCTTAAGGTGAGTAGTAAATTTATTTATTGTAACAAGTCTGAATAATTGAAGAATGGGTATAAATGAAACCCGCTGCATTAGTGAAGCATTTTAAATCGAGGCGCTGTAATGCGGGGTCCTCCTGTAATATAGTATGTAGATTTAACCCAGAATAACCTGATAAAGTGAAGCACTGTGACTTATTTCTCCTCAGAAAAGATATTTTCTAGGCTGGACAGGTACTGACTTTAGGGGCCTGTCCAGATTGTTGGTGATAAATATAACTGCTTACCACTTCCATGATTGCCAGATTCTTTAAGGTGTCCCATCAGAAATAGATCAAATTGTGCAATAAGTTCCATGATTCCTAAAAAGTTCCCATTATGCTTGGATCCTATGATCTCTTCACTACCCCTAAATGCCAGACTCTCTCAGCTAATAAGACTGTCACTGCCACAACACGGCGCAATACTTCACACCAGTATTTCTTGTTTTCATGCACTTGTTTCTCCAACTGCATATCAACATGAGAGGATTCCTTACATCCAAGATTAAACTTTATCACAGAATTTCAATGACCTTGACTTTTTCATGAATTTTTATGTTTTCCTCAGCTTTTTTCCAGTCATTAAAGTCATCCTTGCTGGAAAACCTGTCACATCCGCTGGACATCAGAGTACAATAAAAACAATAAACAGCATCCTCTGATGGGCTGTACAGGAGCCACTTTCTCACATGCTCTTCACCATTGTCGTGAACAGAGTAAAACCTGGATTTCTTGAAATGACAACAATGCTTGTTCAGCTTGACCTGACCTGACTGATAATAACGTTGATATTCTGGGTAAGAGTCGGAATCATTTTTGTTTTGACATATGGTGGCAGTTGACCTAAAGGACACATACTTTTCTCTGACAGAAAACCACATGGCTGGGTGTGAATCACATGGTGGTGCTTCACTGTCCATGTCTACACAAGTATCTGTAGAATGTGGTTGTGGTATGTGATTTGGTATGTTCTTTTCTTTTTCTGCAGATGTACTTGGGAATGCAGGTGGGTCCTCAGAAGAAACATCTGGTAGTGGTACTAGTTCTTCATTAGTACCTTCTATGTTTTTTTTTTTTTTTTTTATATTTTATTAAGAAACAGGTATATATACATATTACATACATGGAAACGTTCTAAACATATGAACGCTTATAATTACCAACATAATTTACATATTCTAATCGACATAGAAACGCACCACATTATACTTGTTACGAATACATGATCATCATATTGCTCATAACATCAAGGAGCCTCTATGAACAAAAAACCACTAGTCAAAACTTACAAAAGCAATATGCCCCCTCCTTAACCTTCCTAACATAAAACTCCCCTCTGAAATCTTTGAGTAAACCAACTATATGTATACATAGCACACCCTACACCCCTAAATCTACACTAAATTGTACAATCAGAACTGTATATTACATGGTACCATTATTTCCATGCATCCTCTTGAATTCTGTCAAGTATGTAAATTATAAATATCACAATAATAACTAACGACTACGTTAACACAGATAATCCTAAACCAGGCAAATGTTCTCCACAAGATGAAACAATTAAACTTGGACTGTCTCTCACTGACATCGCAGTGCACTGCGCACCACACCCTAACCGTATATAAAAAAACATTAATATACTTAAATACACATATTACTTTCCTTTGCTGTTATTCTAATAATATTCCTTAATTCTAATCCTGACATTACACATTAAGAGACAGGTATATGTACATATTACATACATAAGAGCGTTCCAAACATATGAACGCTTATAATTATCAACATAAATTACATATGCCAAACAACATAGCACCTCACTACATTACACTAGACACTAGAGCATAATCATAATGTTCCCATTACCTCAAGGTGTCTCTATGAACAATACCACTACTTTTTTATCTTATTTCCCAGACTAGAGCACTGAACCAGAAAATTCCCCGCCCATTTCCCTGATCTATTGCAGAACCTAGAATACCCAGCTACTACCCCCTCCTCCCAATCCCTTTAAAACACAAACCCCCTACCCCCTCTCTCCCCTCCCTACCTACATTACTATCCTCCTACCCACCCTCTACCCATTTCACCTCCCGTGACTTCTACCATAATCAACACCAGTCCTTTCACCTTGGCACCCTCAACATGCTATTCACTGTCATCTCTTATGTTTTCCACTACGGAAGCAGAGAAAAATTGATTAAGACGTTTTGTCTCTGCCAAGACCGCAGCATTTCTTTCGCTTGATTCTTTGGAACTTTTTCTTTCTGAGTTCCTGATAACTGAATTTGGCATACCACCGGGTCTCCTGAAAAAAAACAAATATTCAGATATTTTGATATTTAATGACAATGTAGTTAATGACACACACACACACACACACACACACACACACACACACACACACACACACACACACAGATCACAGAGTGGAAAATCTCAGCAAAAAGTGAAAAGCGTAAGTGTTGAAGCCGAGTGAGGGGAGGCGGCTTGTGAGATAGGCCTAACGGGGGTTGCCACACAGAAGAAAGTGGTGGCTATATTGCAGTGGACTAACCGTAGTGGTGACTATATGTACTAGAGGTACTCAAATAAGGGAGAAAGGGTCAAGGCATTCAGTGAGGAATACGGTGATTGTATGTAGTGATTCCAACAGATAAGAAACGAGGAGGCAAAGTACCCAGAAGGGTGCCACCGAGAGGAGACTCCGGAACAACAGAGTGCAGAACCAGCAGGAATGGACGTAATGTACAAAATCCTAGTTGTGGTTTGCACAGGTCTTCTGGCCCTAGTATGCTGACAGCTGTGGGGAGAATCCCTGCTCCGGAGAGATAAAATCATACGTAAGTCTTAGGTAGGAAGCTAAGTTAGAGTAGGGGTGGATAAAGGGCGTAGACGCTACCAAACATATGTACACAGGCATACACAAGCACACACACACATACACTTGAAGTAGTCGAGGTATAGGTGTAGTATACAATACAGTTGTTCTTGTATTAACAATAATATTATTATCAGTTATACAAGTAGTAGTATTATTTTTAGAATTTGTAGCTAAGATAAGTAGGAAGCAAATTTAAAGACGTGGTGGCAAGAGCGCGCGGGCGCGGCGAGTCAGCGGTGAACAAACACACACACACATGCTCACATACACCAACAATTGGGTTTGTCTTAGCTTAGCTTAGTTGTATTACTCATTTTTAGAACTAGTACTAGCAAAAGTCTAGCATAATATTAGGATAGTATTCCAAACCTTGTGAAGTATTCCAAACTTTAGGAAGATTATCTTAACAGACAGATACAGTCACACGAACACTAGACTACTCTGACAGTGTTTATTCAATAACTAAGCAAAGTTATACAGATATACACGAGTACAGTGATAGGCTATCACACGGAGCATACGTGTAGGGAGCCTAGGATAACCCAGAAGGCCGTCACAGTGAAATATTCTAATTAAATCAATGCAGTGAGGACAGGCACACACACATACACGTACACACACACTCACTCACATGACAGTTTTTTTTTTTTTTTTTTTATTGAAAAAACAATTACAAAACACATGACAATACGGAGACAGAAGACAGAGTGATAACTTAAAATACAAGCACTAACTGTGCTTGGCAAAGCAACAACAAAGGTTAACAAAATTTTCCCTACTTAAGAAAACATACAAAGCATAAAAACAATGCACAAAACCAGAAAACCTTGTCACTCAATGCTTACCATCCATGAACAGGAAAAAATAATAACTATATGTACATAATCCCGAAGGACATAAATCACAAACAGCCACTAAATGACGTAAATGACAGTATAACAAAATATACTAAATATAGTCATCCCCAAGTGCTTATTATTCACACGTCTGTAAAGTACAGACAACGACCCAATGAAACTTTATTACATTACAACATTAGAAGACAATATAAACACATCAATTGTAACAATATAATAATTATACTAACAGCGCCATCCCCTACAAATCTACACACACTGTTGATCATTAACATCAATAATTAAGTTACACAGGAAGCAAAAACATACATATTCACAAGTGTATAATAACGTAATAGCACAGAACATGTGACTCATCTCCAAAACTGAAAACTTTTTTACACAATATAAAAACACAGGTAAAGGAATGATGTCATTCTGAAAAAGTAGATTATGTATATAAGGATAGATCAGCCTGCACAATAAGCAAATTAATATTTACACAAACACAATTAACAAAGGTAGACAGTTTACAACACGAAATCTACCCAAAACTGCCTTCCACAACAGTAAGGCACAAAATGGAACATGAGAAACCCATCTCAGGAAACCTTAAGTTACATACAACATGTTGGAAAACGGTTCATACCCAAGTGTGTGAAAAAAATAAGAACCCTATATAAGCACAGCTTAAAGGGAACTTTCTACACCTATAACTATACATCACCAGTCCAGTAGGTTATGAAGAAAAGCCACTATGGTTACCCCTGACACCTTTGCTCCATAGGGGTTCCCTTCCACCCCGTCTCCCGTCATACCACACACATCGCACATTCCAGTCATGTGTCATATGCCCGCTGAGTCCACCGTCACCCACCCACCCCTCCCCTTCTTTCATACGCCCTTCCCCACCATGTATACCCCCATCCCTGTCGCCGGCCAGTCCTTTTAAACCCTCCCTCACAGCTCTAGTAAACTACCCACCGCCAACTCCCTATAACCCACAGAAAAAGCTGAATCCCACCTCCGACCATAAAGATCCCTATTTCTACATTTTGTCCTATAAAACACAGCAGTCAAAGCCTTGACTCTACACTCCCCCGACACCCCCCTCATACCCCATGACACATACAAGTAATCTGCCACTAGGTACAATACCGCCCGTCTCACCTCCCTCCCACCCTCCCACATCAAAGCTCAAGGCCCGTAATGTTGAAAGCCCTCTCCCCCACCCTGCGTAACACCTTCCCAAACCATTCACGCACACCTTTCAATAAAGGACAAAAATACACCGCATGATATCCTCCTCCCCGCATCTATCACACAGCCCTCCCTCCCCTATCCCCATACGGAACAACATTGCCTTCTATGCAACGATAACCATTAAAAACCTATACACAAATTCACGTACTCTGGGTTTGAACCACAACTTTCTTAATCCCTTCCATATACCTATCCAATCATACACAGGGTATATCGCTGCCCCATGCAGCACCTCCCCATGCACCCCTCCCCTGCCCAGGAGACTCGCAGTGATCCTCCTTGGCTCCTTAACCACCATGATCCGCCTCAACATTCCCTCACACTCCCTCAGATCATTCTCCTTCCACCACCTTCTGACATCTTCCATAACCAATCCCACTCTCCTCCCACGCACCCCACCCACCCTGAGGTATCGATGCTTAATGTAAACACACTGCAGACGCCTTGCTAACGGGATGAGCCCCAAACCTCCTTGACGTACCCTCGTCATTACCACTTCCTTACTTAACCACGCCCTCCAATAACCACATATATAACGTAATGCCCTTCTCTGCAATTCCTTCACATCCTCAAAAATAATAGGGAACACCGCCGCCACATGCCACAGTTTACTAAACACTAATGAATTGATGATCACCACCCTCTGATGCAATGTGACGTCCCCAGGCTGCCATCCACCCATACACTTAATAGCCTCCCTTACTACCACCTCTGCATTAACCGCCCGGGCCTCCACCGGGTCTGCCCGGTACACCACCCCACAAATTTTCACCTGTTCCACTATTGCCCACCCCCTGCCCTCACCAACCCTCCCCCCTACCCACCTACCTACCTCCAACAATTTAGATTTCACATAGTTTACTTTCATCCCAGTAGCCTTCCCAAAAATCTCTACAAAACGCCCCACATTCACTAACTCTTCTACATCCCGCACTAGTACAGTAGTATCATCCTCATATCCAACAATCCCTACATCCCCTTCCATCCCCTCGGCCCTTCCTCCTGAAACTAAACGATAAAAGGGGTCTTGCATGCAAGCAAACAATACCTGGGACAAGGGGCAGCCCTGTCTTAAACCCTTATCCATAGGCACCTCCATTCCAATTTTACCATTTATCTGTATCCGAACCTTGGCTCTCGCATACAGAGTCTCTACCCACCGTACTAATTCATCCCCAAAACCCTGCGTCCTCATGATATCATACAACATACTCCTGTCAACACTATCATGCGCACTCCAATCGATACTCAACACCCCCTCCTTCACCACTCTCAATAAAATCCCTAATTTGACCATGACCCACACCCATGCTTCTACCTGGGATTCCGCATTGTCCCTTATGTAAGACCATTCCCACCACTTTCTTAAGCCTATTACCTAGTACCTTTGCGAAGATCTTATAATCCGCACACATTAATGTTATAAATCTATAATCCTTCATCGTCCTACATTCCTCTTTTTTCTTCACCAAAACTATAACCCCAGTGTTCTGCATGCTACCCAATACCCTCCCATTCTTCATACAATTGAATACTTTAACTAAACAATCCCTTAGGGGCTCCCAATTATGCACATAGAAATCATTAGGAAGACCATCCAATCCAGGTGCCTTCCCTTTGCTCAAACCCTGCACTGCCTCCTATACCTCTTCCTCACTAATCTCTCCCTCCATTTCTTTCCTGTGGTCCTTACTAACAATAGACCTAATCCTGTCCCCTACTACTGTCCTGTCCCTCACCCCTCCCTCTTCCTCCTGCAAGTACTCTTTTACCTAGTGATCTGCATAGTTACTTATTCCCTCAGTAGTTCGGAGCAATTGTCCTTCCCTATACCCCCAACTCCCGACACACCTCCAACATCATCATAGTTGTGTCCCTCTGCCTCTTCCTAAACGTCGGAGAACACAGGCCGATGGCCTGTCTCCCCACAAGACCTCCTCTAGTCCTCCTCTCACGCGTGTCGCATTAAATCGCTCATTCTGCAGTTGTCTCAGACGCTCTTTCAGAATACCCATCTCATCCATCCTTGAATTCCCGCCCCTTTTGTAACAATCCTCCAGTTGACCCTCCAAGTACCTCTGTAATCCGAATTTCCTCAATTCTCTTCCCTGCCCATTTTTGTATAATACTTCCTAATCACGGCTTTCCACATTTCCCACCAACTCAGTAAGTCTCCCGCATGCTGACCTCTCTCCCATTGCCCCTGCCACCATGCACAAAACTTTCTCCCTCACCAACTCCCTGCAGTAAACTTATATTCAATTTCCAGTAGCTGTCATACCTTTTAATCATTCCTTCCCAGCTAATATCTGCCAACACACCCCTATGATCAGAATATCCCACGTCCATAGCTTCTACCCTACCAACCTGTATCTCCTTAGTTACATAAATCCTATCTAGGCGCCCTGATATTCCTGCCTCACGAAAGTGTGCTCCACACACCATCCTCCTCCTCTAACTACATCCATCATCCCGGCTGCTCCTAATATCTCCCTCAGCACTCCCAGGACACAGCCTGCTCCCCTGGGCTCTACATCCTTACCCCATATGACACAGTTCCAGTCTCCTCCTATAATGGTTATCTCAGGCAGTCCTCTCAAATGATACAGCAAAACATCCTTTACGAAACGTTCCTTAGTACTCCTGCAGAGATCCGCCGGCATATACACACTTATAAAACTCACGCGTACATCCCCATACCCCGTCCACCCTCACCACCATACCCTCCTCACCTGTCTCCCACGCTAATAACTTAAAAGGACTGACCTCGCGCATGACAACAGCAGCCCCTCCCTTTAATTTCCCTGAATCACCTGCATACACTCTGTACCCATTCAAACACAATTCCCTCGCACACCTGAAATTATGTTCTTGTACAAAACAAATATCAACCTGAAAACGTCGCATAGTCACCTCAAGCCACCGTTGTTTCACCTCGGCCCGAAGGCCATTAACATTTATAGTGAGACTTTGAAGACAACATAGGGGTTTCCTCGATACCTCTGGACTTTGGCGCTCCTCCTTCCTTCGCCTTCACACCTTGACCACGTTTAAGCCCTTCTCTTCCTGACACCCCACCCTTACCCTTGGGGCAGCATCTACCCATGACTTTGTACAAACTTTCTGCGCGGGTGTGATCACGTCCTCATCGGACCCACCCACAGGCCTTTTACGTGAATCACTACTGTAATCCATAGCCACATTTTCCAACTGTTCGTCCTGCCTATGAACCACAGCCACCACATCCTGCACCACCAGGTTAGATTCCCCGGCATGTGATGTAATCCCACCCTCCCCAGGCAACTCCACAGACTCAACATGCCCAACTCCAGGCTCTAAAGGGGACTCTTCTCCAGGTGTGCCAAGAAAATCTCTGAGGGCATCTTGCAAAATATGGGGCAAGTCCCCTGCAAAATCTCCCATCACAGAAGCATTCCCCCCCTCCGGCTTTTCTGCACCCGAGCCTTCAGGCAGTGTCTCACAGGTGACGCCCGTCTCGTCCACCTCATCACTCCACCGCTTACTCTGTCCCACACTTGGTGGTACTTGCACCACACTCTCTGTCCTGTCAACCACCTTGTCATCCATTCGTTCTTCCTGACGACGGTCTGTCCTCCTCCCACAAGCAGCTGCAACATGATCATACGCCACATAGTCTGCAGGTTCGTTGTTGACCGGCGTATGTGACGTAGACTTGAGTCCTAAAATCATCAAGGACAACATACGATGGTATAGGCCGTCGGAGAGTCATTTTAAGGGAATATGACTTTTCCTGTAATCCTGCGTAAATTCCGTCGGTCCATTTGCCCATCACAGCCGTATGCACCACTCCAAATTGTTGAAACGCTGCTCGAATATCCCCATCCAAAATTTCAAATGGCACGTTTCGGACTCGAATATAGGTATAATATCTTGATACATCTCTCAAGCGTACCTCCAGGCCAGCGTTGATCACCATCGGTTTGTCCTGGAAGCTGATAACAATTCTCTCATATGCCGCTGTCGTAGCAAACTTGATGAAAATTCTGTGCGCCCCATTTAGCGCTATGCCTCGTAATTCCTCAATTCCAATGCCATAAGCATCACGGATAATCGCAGGCAACAAAACATTCGAGTTATCCGGGTACACTGCTCCTCGCAACACTTCAACACACACGGTGTTGATCCTCCTCCTTCCTCCTTCCTCCGTTGGCCACCAGGTGTCAGCAACAAGAGAACCACTCAGTGCGATTGCCAGGCGGCGAATGATGACAGTTAGACCTACAAGAACCTGACCACTAATCCAATAACACTTGTGCTTGTGCACCAGACACAGCCAAAGGGAATGAGGAGAAAAAAGGAGAACTCTTGCATGCACAGACACTGGCAGACACAAGTGGGGCCCAAAGCAAGACGAGCAGGATACTAACAACACACGAGAGGGACATAGAATAAGCAGACAGGGACAAGAAGAGCACCACAGTAACAACGAATGAGAGCACAGTAACAAAACACGAGAGGGCAGACAAAGCAGCAGACACACTAAACGCGGAGACTCCATCAACACACTGCAACGGACAGGGACCTTTGAGCAGGCCGGACACACAAAGGAACACAGGGGATACAACCATGACAGCACCGGGAGAGGCTAATGCACCTCTGATGAGGCAATGGGAGACACAGTGGGAGGAGGAAAGGGAGAGGTCGATCTTTATCTATGGCCTGAAGGAAGTCGAAGGGGACACCCACGAGAGAAGAAAACAGGAGGAGAAAGAAAGGATCGAAGGTATCATGCTAGCAATAGGGGGAGACACGTCCCAAGCGACAAATTTTCGGAGAATTGGGTGGTACACAAGGGAAAGAAATCGACCTCTCAAGGTAATCTTCAAAGCAGAATCAGCCCGCACCATGATCCTGCAAGAGAAAGCACGGCTGAGGACGAATCAGGGTACCGGAATGTATACCTAGATCGGGACATAACCAGGAAGAAGGGAGGCTCGGAAGGAGCAGATAAGAAGGCGAAGAGAGGAGAGAGGAGACAGCAAGATACGGAGGACACCAAGCCCAAACAGGACAAACACACACACTGGAAGTACCCATGGTGGGCCTAAAATCACACAAACCCCACGCCAACCATACACTTTAAACCACACAAACTCATCAGTCCACTGCCCCACCCCAGCACCAAAACCCACCATTACAGCTACCCCCACCCCACCACAAACTCCACCCCACCACCAATACCCCAACCATACAATCCCCCACCCATGCTGCAACCCCTATGGGCACCCCCCAACCCACAAAGATCTCCCCAGGGACACAGTATTGGAAACAAGGTTGAAGGTTTGGTACACAAACGCGGATGGAATTATGAACAAGTATGAAGAGTGGAATGAAAGAATAGGTGAAGTGTCCCCAGACATCATAGCTGTCACATAAACCAAACTAAATGAGACAGTATCAGATGCAATCTTCCACAGGGATATCAGATCCTGAGGAAAAATAGGAGCAGGGGGAGGAGGGTCGCATTGCTTGTAAGGAACCATTGGAAATTCGAGGAAATGGAAGGAATGGAGGTGTGTAGAAAAAGGGACTTCATAGTAGGTACCATCCAGTCTGGGGAACACAAGATAATCATTGCAGTGATCTATAACCCACCACAGAACTGCAGGAGGCCAGGTGAGGAATGTGATGAGAACAACAGAGCGATGGTGGACACTCTGGCGGAGGTGGCAAGAAAAGTGCACATGAGCAGAGCGAAGCTACTGGTCATGGGCGATTTCAACCACAGGGGGATCGACTGGGAGAACCAAGAACCACGTGGGGTCCAGAAACTTGGAGAGCCAAGATGATGGATGTGGTACTGGAAAACCTGATGCACCAACATGTCAGGGACACGACCAGAGTGAGAGGAGAAGATGAACCAGCAAGACTGGACCTTGTATTCACCCTGAACAGCTCAGATATTGAAGACATAACACACGAGAGCCCCTGGGAGCCAGTGACCATATGGTGCTGAGCTTTGAGTACATTGTAGAGCTACAGGTGGAGAGGAAAACGGTACCGAAAGAGACAAACAAAATTTTAAAAGAGGAAACTACACAGGCATGAGGAATTTCCTGCAGGAGGTTCAGTGGGAAAGGGAATTAATGGACAGACAATAAATGAAATGATGGAATACGTAGGGGCAAAGTGCAAGGAGGCAGAGGAACGGTTTATACCCAGAGGAAAAAGATTAAACGGGAAGGCCAGAAAGAGCCCTGGTTTACCCAAAGGTGCAGGAGGCAAAGACTCAGAGTGTCAGAGAATGGAAAGGTACAGAAGGCAAAGAACCCAAGTAAACAAAGAGAGTAGTAGAAGAGCTAGAAACAGTATGCACAGGTAGGAGGGAAGCCTAGAAACAGTACGAAAATGACATAGCATCGAAAGTTAAGTCCGACCCGAAGCTGATGTGCAGTCACATCAGAAGGAAGACAACAGTTAAAACCAGGTGATAAGGCTGAGGAGAAGATGGGGAACTCAAGCAATGATCAAGAGGTATGTGAGGAGCTCAACGAGGTTTAAGGAAGTATTCAAGTGCAGGAAGGAAGGCAGCTGGGTAGACAGGACGGGTCGTCACCAACAAGGGATGTATCAAGTGCTAGAGGGCATACACAACTGAGGAGGAGGTGAAGCAGTTACTCAGTGACCTTGATACCTCAAAGGCGATGGGTCGGACAATATCTCCTCGTCGGTTCTTCGGGAAGGAGCTGAGGTACTGAGTGTGCCACTTACCATAATATTCAACCATCCTGAAAATGGGCAGATACCTGAGGTATGAAGAAGGCCAATGTAGTCCCCATCTTTAAAAGGAGACAGAAAAGAGGCACTAAACTATAGACCGGTGTCACTTACATGTATAGTGTGCAAAGTCCTGGAGAAAATCATCAGGAAAAAAATGGTGGAACACCTTGAGCTGAACAGGATAATAAACACCAGACAGCACGGATTCCAGGAAGACAAATCCTGTGTAACAAACCTCCTAGAGTTCTATGATAAAGTAACAGAGGTAAGGCAGGAGAGAGAAGGGTGGGTTGATTGCATTTTCCTGGACTGCAGGAAGGCCTTCGACACAGTTCCCCACATGAATTAGTAAGAAGTTGGAAGAACAAGCATGTATAACAGGAAGGGCA
>WNWK01028093.1:0-25704 GCA_009830355.1 Cherax destructor | reverse complement strand
CACAAACACACACATACATACACACATACACATACACACATATATACAACACACACACACACACACGTGTCAATGCTTTATTTACAGGGAGCAAAGTCAGGGTTATTTTTTTCCAGAATGGTCTGTAATATACCACTGTGGATAAAATCTGACATATCTTGAACATTTCTGAGGAGTAGTCTCTGAATTCATTAATTTTATCGCACTCCAGTACATAATGACTAGGGGTGTGACAATAATCCAACTGGCAAAGTTTACATCTTGTTTGGTCTACATCTGGTGGTGGTGATTTAACCTGCCAAAGATACTTGTAACCCAGCCGGAGGCGGGCGGTAGTGACATCCAAGAGTCTGCTTATTTTATTGGATGCACCATAGACATGTGGCTCCTCCTGCATGATAGAATGATGATAGATGGACTGACTGGTGTCAATCTCCCTGAGTCTTAAGTCAATAAAATTAAGTTGAAGTTCTTTTCGTATTATTGTTCTCAAACTGCTAACTGACAAGCCAAGATTGTAATCTATCCCCTCTTTGAAAGCTTTATCAGTTCTATCATGCATCTGAAGACCAATGTGAGATGGAATCCACAGCATGTGCACTCTGACTCTACTATCCAGAATCCTACCATACCTGTGCCTGGCTTCTGACACGAGCATGCTACAAGTTATACTTGATGAGTTGAGAGCATTTATGGATGACAGAGAATCTGTTACAATTAGAGAGTTAACCTTAGATAAAAGGACGCATTTGAGTGCAAGGAGTATGGCAAACAGTTCTGTCTGAAGGGTAGAGGCCCAGTTATTGATGCGTGCTCCAATTTCTTTAAGAGAGCCATCCTCTGTATGACAACAGCACCTACCAGCTGCACCAGTGGATTGGTGAACAGAACCATCAACGTAAATAATTTGTGAGAGAGTGTGCTGTTTGTAAATTATCAATACAGTTTAAGGCATCATGTTTGGCTTCAAAGGCGAAGCAAACATGATGCCTAAACTGTATTGATAATTTAGCCAAACCTCTCTAAAATTATTACGTTGATGGTTCTGTTCACTATCCTTACAGTGGGGAAGAAACAGCATTCTTGTCACTATTCTTCGACGGATCTCGTGGTCCTGCTCCGTAGATTATTCTTCTGGCAAGACGATGATGTTGGTGGTTGTCCCGATGAGTCAAGAAAGATTGATTCCATGAACTCTCTTACGCCCACGAGACCGGGCGTTATTTAACGTGGTTGGTCGGGGTAGTGATTCATATCCTCTCCTATACCCCCTTCATTAGAGTTTATACGCAACACTTTACACTATTCACGTCGGTTTAATGTCCCATTAATTTACCCTCGTTAGAAGTTAATCCATTAATAATTGTGTAAGATGAACACTGATCGAACCGACGCACATTTCCTCCATCAACAAACCGTAATGGCGGCGTCGGTCACTATTTAACACATTATCACTCTATTATTGTAGTTTCTTAGACTTAATGTCCCACATTATGCCCGGCGAATATTCACAACATTCACTATTGTGAAGAGAGACCATTAACCGCGATTTGGTCGTTGTAAACGCCGATTCCCGTCTCCTTTATATCCACAGTTCGGGCTGAGAGTTTGAGGGGAGAGGACGTGTGTACGTGTGGGAGTGAGGTCCTAGGCCTTCTATCTCAGGACTGCTTCTTTCACTCCACTGATAACGCATCATGCAACTCATATCGTTGGATCGCAGCTGCATTATTGCTGGAACTCTTATGTGTGAGCTGTGACGAGTGATCTACCTAGTAAAACACACACTGTTGGTTTGAAGTGGCTTTAGGCCTTCCTTCACTGCCTCCTCCCCTCCTTCCTCGATTTGGAACTCAGCCATTCGCCTTATTTACTTATGGTCTAGAGGCGGTTTTGCCTCGCCCACATAAGTGGCTGGGTGCCCCTGTCAATTCCTCCTGCGGCACTCTACGTTTTCCGCTAGGACAAACTAAGACCCCTGCAGTTACAATATTCCTGCTATACCAGTGTTTTCATGCATCGAAAGCAAAGCCATCAAGCCAAAAAGCAAATCCTTACCTAGTGACTTATTAGAACAATTTAACGAGCATTGCAGTACCTGGTCACTTCTTTGGCTACCAGAGACAGCTTTTTTAATGGGACATGCCAGAGGTTCACCTACAAACATAGTAAGTTTGTGCTGATTTATTTGTGCACAGAGTGAAATTCGTCTGTCATTCCAAGGCAGGTGTGCTAGAAGTGTTTAGTGCTGTAGGTTTGGAGTAACTAAGCGAGCATCAGTAAACGTAGGCTGAGGAATGTACGAGGAACAAGCCTGGCCAGATGGGTGACCTTGAGATTGGCACTATAAGACTCGCATGCCACATCACCCATATTGCTTGTGTCTGGTGGGTGAATGTCCCTTGCGCCGTGACTAGTGGTCTACCTAGTGAAACACTTCACTGCCTCCTTCCTCCTTCCTCGATTTGGAACACAGCCATTCGCCTTTATTTACTTATGGTCTAGAGGCGGATTCCTGCCCACCTAAGTGCCCCTGTCAGTCCTGCCAGCATTCGACGATTTCTCCCTCATGCTTCTTAAGAATGTGTCTCCTGTGTGCCGATTTGCCTGCTACTAACAAATCTCCAAGTGGTTGACACGGGTTTAGCTAGCACATTCAAGCAGGCTTGAAACCTACACTACAAGCCAGCCAGGACAAGGGGTGCCAAGAGTTCAGCGTCCTGACCCCCTAGCACGTCTACACTGTTCCTGCCATAGGAGTGTTTTTCCTGTATCGAGAACACCAAGCCAGCAAGCCAGCCCAGTGTCTGGTAACTCTCCATAAGACTGGGCCCAGTCAATGACCTTGAAAAGACCCCAGGCCACTGCCCATATTGCCTTTGTCTAGTGAGGTGAATGTCCCTGGACCCTCCAATACACAGGTATTCTTTAACGCATCGCCAGTGTGAAACCGCTGTGTCAGTAATGAGTATAGCTGATGGCCTTGATGACGTAAATGATAGGTGAAGGCAGATTTGAAACATACCTTAGTAAACACTCTCGGAAAAAGGAACGAGGCTTCAGAGAAAGCTTGCTGCAAGCAATAGGGGGCGCACACCCTCCCAAAGCTGTCAGATTAGATTTCCCTAACAACACTGATCAAGAGAGTAAGTGTAATTGGTTTTACGAAGCTAGTGTAGACAACCCAGAGAAACTATCAAGTTTCTCCATGATGAGGATAACTACGTATTTGTGCCTAATGATTCAACATTTATTGACAAACTTCTCGCAAAGAATATGCTCAACATCAAACTCGACTGCCCACCTAGGGCGCCTAAAGTGCTCATTGTCATATACAAGTCAACAAAGCACTTGAATCCTAAATATCTGGTGTCAGAGCAAGTTGCAAGCCCTCGTCGACTTCCCAACGATCTGATATTAGCTGAGTGGACTGGCCAGGACTTTGCCACGCTATATTCACTGCCGTGCTGCCCTCAACAGGCGCTATAACATTGCATTGTACAGAGCCTCCTCCGCGTCGATGTTATAAGTGTCAACGTTGGGGCCACATTGCACAGAAATGAGCTAAGTACACTGGTGTGCAGTTTGCCAATGCTCATTCTTCTGAACGGTGTTATGATTTGATCAAACAGCACCAGACTGTTGCTAAGCGATGTATCAATTGTAAGACTTCAGGAGTCACAGCAGCTCATGCTGACTGCAGTGTGAGGCTGCCCACATCGCAGCCAACCACCTCACCCTACACCTCCCATTATGACCCCCAGGCCTACCAGATACCGGGTGAATACTGGCTCATGCCTGCCCTCAGACAATGGGGTTGATCACTTCACCTGGGAAGCACATCAGCAGAGCTCCATCACGTCTGCTGTCAATCCAGTCTAGCTGAGTCAGCTGACAGTCAGCCACCGAGGCTCAGCTGACCGGGGCTTCACGTCTCCAGATGTTCCTAGTCTTGCTCGTGTGGTATACAACCTGAAGTCCCAATAGGACTACTGGAAGACAGCAATTTCTCCTGAAGCAACAACTTGAGCAGCCGGAAAGATGTGTAGAGCGTACCATGCAAGATTGTCACAAATTCTGAAAGCGAGTGTAAGGCTGATGAACAAGGTGGTGGTGGTGTCCTTACTTACGGCAATGACGAACCCAACAGCTGTGGTTGATAACTATAGTGAGCATCATGCTGAGGGCAGTGCTGTCACTGATGTTAGTAATAGTTATGAGTGTCTATAAGTATTGATGCCGAGTGTGATGAGGGCAGTGGTCTCCATAATGTTAGTAATAGTGATGTGCATATAAGTGGTGGTGCCAAGTGTGATGAGGGCAGTGGTTTCCATAATGTTAGTAATAGTAATGAGGGTCATATGAGTTGTGGTGCCGAGTGTGATGAGGGCAGTGGTTTACATAAGTTAGTAATAGTGATGAGGGTCATATGAGTTGTGGTGCCGAGTGTGATGAGGTTAATCAAGACATTAATGTTGAATATGCACTGCTGATAAATGTAATGAACACAATGTTGATAGTGGTGTTGGTGATGACAGTTATAGTGATGTGTGTAATGGTAGTGGAGGAGGGAATGTGAGTGGTAGTGCCACCTATCATACATTCACACATGAACAGCGTCGTGCTCTTGTAAACAAAGACTGCCACGAGGCCTCACAACTGGTAGTGCACTTAGAAAACTCATGGACCAGGGTAACACTGCTGACATTGATGAGGTCTGCTCTTTATATGAACAATTTTTTCATTATGCTGAGAAACTAAGAGATTCCAGGACTTCTATAATGGATCAAAATGTGTATAAACTTAATATTTTTAGCTGGAATATCATCACTTAGAAAAGACTTCCTGACCTTCATCAAAAGTAACCACCGAACCCATTGATATTGTGTCTACAAGAGTGCAGAGTCCCTGATAAATCCCAGCCCCTAAATTGCCATCATTTGTTGCATATAACCTCAAATCTACTAACTCCTGTGTTCTATATATTAAAAATCACTTCCCCATCAACTTCTCCACATAAGAAAACAGAGGACTGCAATACCATGGTTTAGGATTTATTTGGGAACTCTGCTCTCAACATATTTAATTTGTATGCTCCTGCTGATAAATTCCAATTACTTGGAGCTCCCAACTTGTGCTCAGTCTGAGCCTACTTATCGTTGAGAGTTATAATGCAGACACAAAAGCATTGGAAGCTCACAGTTTAGTAATCGTAATGGTAACAACTGTTGTCACTGTTAAATAGTCTGATAATGTGCAAATTGAGGTGACCTTGAACCCACACATATCTATGGAGGCACCTTGATCTGTGTCTTGGCTTCACATTACTTCTGCCAGCTGTGAGTCTACCATTGTATCAGATATATCATCAGACCATTTCCCAAGGAACCTCACTAGTAGGTAATAATATCCTTCCTGGTGGAATATTCAAACGGAAACGTTTTAATGTTCCCCCTGATCAATAGAGACTTTGTGCACATGTACTGACTGGTATAATTCCTATGAGTGTTCCTCTGTTGAGACCTTTAACAATGACTCCAGGAGCAGTATTCAGAACTACTTAGAGCCCCCAAAACCTCCTGGCACTCTTAACCCAACCAACTTCCATAACAATCATACCTCCTATAATAACCATACTTATTACAATGATCTTAAACTTCGAACACTGAAACGTACTGCTCGCAGAATAGGCCTAGCCTATAGAAATCATCGTACCCCTGGAATGCTGAGACTCTTTCAAACTGCCCTTGCTGCTGCCAGGAGAGCGTATGACAGAGCTGCAAACTGACTGGGAAAAATTTGTCAATGTCTCAATGCTCACACCCCACTTAGCCGAGCATGGAGGGACATAAATAAATTAAGGGTAACAAAACTGGTCAGATTGCGACCCTCTTCCCTTACATGGGCGAATGAGCTAGTCAGTGCTGGGCGTTACATCAAGCTATGAAAATCTTCCCAGTACCACACAGGCGAAATTAAATGACAAATATGATGCTAGGGAGAGACTTGTTGTTTTATGCTCAGCAAGGAAGATGACTGTAACATTCCTTTCACTGACTTTGAACTTGATGCAGCACTAACTAAAGGTAACTCCACGTCGCCTGGTGAGGATGGTATTACCTACAATATACTAAGATTGCTTGTCGAGTACCAGGCAATCCTTTACTCAATTATACAACATGAGTTATGTAACTGGGGCTCCCTAAATCTTGGACCAACAGCCTGATCATTCCCATTCCTAAGCCCAATCAACAAAATTCATTTCGCCCAATATCTCTTACTAGCTCTTATTAAAACATTTTGAGAGGATGATTCTGAATCGTCTCATGTACAGAATCAAAAATTTTTGTCGCCCCGATATGGTTTCATGCATGGAAGGAGTGTGCACCAATGTTTAGCTACCTTTCTCACTCTGCACACTGATAGCTCATACACTCCTTCCTTGACCTTAAATCTGCTTTTGATGTTGCCAACCGACATGTAATCATCAGTGAACTTGCCAGAATGGATGTTGGAGGATGGCTTCTCCGCTGGATTAAGGGCTACCTGTCCAACAGAAAGTCTTCTGTGTTGTTCCAGGGGCATAGAAGTATAACTAAAGACTTGAATTAGGAACCACAGAGTGTGCTCAGTCCCACTCTATTCAATATTCTAATTAATGCCTTACTTAATGCTATGCCTAGGCCCCATCATTATATGATCAGTTTTGCTGATGATAAATGATTCACACCACCGATTCTCCAACACCCAAAACATCCTTTAACCATGTACTAGCCTCGTGTCAGGACCTAGGGTTGATAATCTCTACTGATAAAACAAAAATACTCAATAGGCGTCCTCCTCGACAGAGAGGCACTGTTCGCCAGATCCAGTTGCATGATGGGTCTTCTAGAAAGTAAACAATACAGGTATCTAGGGCTTTGAGGTCCCTACTTGGACCTGTTGTAACGAGACTTTGTCGTCAATACAAAGAAAGGTTGAGGCACTTAGAGTTGTGGCAGGGTTTCACCCCAGGTATGGTGCTAATGTTAAAATTGTGAAAATGATGTATCTTGCTTATATTAGATCATTAGTTGATTATGCTGCGCCACTACTTGCTCTTGTGTCTGACTGGAAGCTTGGAGGGCTGGAAAAACTGCAGAGACGAAGCAATGAGGATCATTTTAGGATGCCCTCTACTGCAAAATTTTAAATATGCAGAAAGAACTTGATATTCCAGCATCAGAGATCGTGTTACTGAAAGAAATATCCTAATTGGGGTTAATATGCTCCAGGCAAGCCCATTCAAACCCCCTGCTGAGCCCTCAAACTTTCCTCAGCACTGGTGAACATCCTCCAGATGGATCGAAAAAAACTGGAACCGACCTCCGCATGAATCAGATACATGATCTGTGGCAAGTAAGGCAACAGCGGCACTTCTCCGCTCCATGGAATATTACCCCATTCCAAACCCCATCCCTCCATTTCCCCAAACACTTCTTAAATCACACCAAAGCTCCTTGAATAAACATGTCTAGCTGTATTGATAATTTAGAAACAGCACACTCTCTCAAAATTATTTACGTTGATGGTTCAGTTCACCAATCCACTGGTGCAGCTGGTGATGCTGCTGTTGTCATGCAGAGTGATGGCTCTCTTAAAGAAATTGGAGCACGCATCAATAACTGGGCCTCTACCCTTCAGACAGTTGTTTGCCATACTCCTTGCACTCAAATGCGTCCATGTATCTAAGGTTGACCTCTAATTGTAACTGATTCTCGTCATCCATAAATGCTCTCAACTCATCAAGTATAACTTGTAGCATGCTTGTGTCAAAGCCAGACACAGGATGGTAGGATTGTGGATAGTAGAGTCAGAGTGCACATGCTGTGGATTCCATCTCACATTGGTCTTCAGATGCATGATAGAACTGATAAATTGGCTAAGTTTTATGCTTTCAAAGAGGGTAGATTACAATCTTGGCTTGTCAGTTAGCAGTTTGAGAACAATAATACGAAAAGAACTAGAACTGAATTTTATTGACTTAAGACTCAGGAGATTGACACCAGTCAGTCCATCTATCATCATTCTATCATGCAGGAGGAGCCACATGTCTATGTGCATCCAACAAAATAAGCAGACTCTTGGATGTCACTACCGCCGCCTCCGGCTGGTTACAAAGTATCTTTGGCAGGTTAAATCACAACCACCAGATGTAGACCAAACAAAATGTAAACTTTGTCAGTTGGATTATTGTCACACCCTGCGTCATTATGTACTGGAGTGCGACAAAATTAATGAGATTCAGAACAACTCACTCAGAAATGTTCAAGATATGTCAAAGTATTTTATCCACAGTGGTATATTACAGACCATTCTGGAAAAATAACCTGACTTTTCTCCCTGTAAATAAAGCATTGCTACGTGTGTGTGTTTGTGTGTGCGTGGGTGTGTGTGTGTGTGTGTGTGCGGCGCGTGTTGATTGCCTTTTTGTCCTGTGCACATGTCGATTGGAAGGCTGGGCCTGTTGTGTTGGTTACCACTTTGTCCTAGGCACATGCAGTTGGGCACTGGGCCTGTTGTATGATGTGTGTGTGTGTGTGTGTGTGGAAACACATCAGTGTTTCTGCCCCACCGAATTGAACCCGGCCCCTCCGTGCGTGAAGCAAGGCTTTACCCACTGGGCAGAGGGCGTGCGTGTTTTTGTGCGTGTGTGTGTGTATATATATGTGTGTGTGTGTATGTGTATATGTAAGTGTTATGTGTGACCCAACAATAAAATTTAAAGAACTCATTACAGTTGTGACTGGGTTAGACTATGAAGTGTTCATTTGGTTATAATTTGTTCATGATTGTAACCATGTATAAACGTAAGTAAATTTACTTACATGTTTCATTACCTTTGTAACTTGTGAGTTCATTACCATTGTAGCTTGTTAGTTCATTACCTTTGTAACTTGCTCAGCTATCATAACTTTGGGGTCCAGTCCCTGGACCCATTATGTACCTCTGTAATCTTTTGACTACCGCCCAAGGATGGTATGGGGTGCATAATAAAGATATCAAACTAACTTTATATCCAGAACTCTCCCATCGTTCCACCTTCTTCCGCTTATCCCACGAGACAGACTCCTCCCTGCCCTCGCATGACCCAGCTCCGCGTCCCACGCGACCGTAGGCGATGGTTCTCTCTCCATCTCAAGAAAATACGAACCAACAGCCACACATTAAGAATATTAACATTAAAAGGCTATCGAGTATAACCTTTTGGAAAATACCTAATATTTTCCACAATTATTGTGAGAAGTTATGTTATGGAATCCTGGCCAGGGCATCGTCCATATGCCCAGCCCTTCTAGGGCAGGGTAGGTGCTAAGGCTGGAGCTTGTACCATCTGCAGCTCACAAGCCTGCCCTTCCCGTCAGGGGAAGATGGCAAGACCGGGCTGATGGGGAATGTGGCTAGGCCTGGGGACGGTTGGTCCTGCCGATGAGGGGATACTTGTACCTCCTCCCTGGGATGAGTGGTCTCTGATACTCCCCAGACAGGGGCCAGAGCCGGGTCGCCATCTGGAATAGACACGGGCCGGGAGAATCCCAGTGAATTAACACCTCCCTTCTCCTCCTCTTGGCCAGAGTTGCTTCCATCTGCAGCTCACAAGACTGTCATTCCCACGAGGCCTCCCTGGGGCGGGGAAGATGGTCTATGGCTGAGCTCCACACGGAGGGCCCGGGTTCGATCCCGGTGGTGAAAACATTTGACATGTTTCCTTACCCTGTTGTCATGTTAACTAGCAGCAAATAGGTACCTGGGTTGTTAGTGGACTGGTGTGGGTCGCATCCTGGAAAAAGATTAAGGACCCCTATGGAAATAAGACAGACAATCTGATGAGCACTGACTTTCTTGGATTATCCTGGTCCTCTCTCCTAGTTAAATATCTGAAGAAATCTTAAGACCAGGAGGCCTAGCTTCTCCCTACAGGCCCTGTGATGTCAGTGAATGGGGACACTTGGTCCCAGAAGATGAGGAAGGTCTTGACCTCCTCCCATGGCAAGACATAGGTCTCAGACACTCCCAAGACAGGGAACCAAGGTCAGGTCACAATCTGGAAAAGACCAGGGGCCGGAGAGAGTACTAGTGAATCAAGAAGATGAATTTCGCATTTACAATCCTGAACTAACACATCCACATATAACTGGGAGAACTTCTTGTACATCTAAAACAGCATTGATGTTTGATGTCCCTCTTACACAGTAGCCAAATACTTATAACTGTGAATTATTATTATTATGTGAGCAAATTACCTGCAGGAGGTTTATAAGGTTTTCCCGAATTATTAACTGCAAGTAATTTGGGTGAGGTAAGATGGGGACTTAGTCACAGCAGGTTGCCAAACGGTCACTCGCTCAATGCCCACTCCCCACCACTTTCACAAACGGTAACTCCTCAATGCCCACTCCCCACCACTCTCACAAACGGTCACTCCCTCAATGCCCACTCCCCAACACTCTCACAAAAGCTAGACCTGACATTAATAATTACAATATTAAAACCAGCTACTCTGGTAAATTAAAATTGTGGCCTGTATATGATTAGGCTTGTTGGGTACACAAAAGCAATTCATATTACCACTTATCATTTAATTACTGTAGATGGATCATACCACAACACCTCCACTTACTCCTAGACCCTACACTGGCCAGTTAGAGATCTAAATGAAAAGACTAATGGCACACTTCCTGTGAGTGATGGTCAGTGTCCCTTATCTTCTGTCATCCATCAGTAATTCTTGAGGTCCCACAAATGTCTTGTCACAATTCATCACCAGAACATTAACATGGTTCCTATTAAAAAATCAGGCCAAAACTTCCAATTTAGCTACGAAGACTCCGGGTTATTAGGTGAATTTTCCACAACAACCAGTGCCCACAAACTGCAAATGGAGTCTGGTTTCTGTGTCCCTCATCAAGTGTTCTACACCCCTCCTCCAAACTTCTTGAAAGGGATCAAATCAGCATTATGTTTTATTACACAATTACTCTATTATTCAAATTTACATATGCTGCATTTAGGAAAATCCAAAATAACTATGATTTTAATTTTTGAAGAGGTGGACCAGTAAGCCAGCGGAAGGCCTCGGTCAAATGACCAAAACCTCCAATGGTAGGTCAGCATCTAAGACCCGCGTCAAGAAACACTTGTCCTGTTTTCTGACAAACCTTACCTAACCTAACCTGACCTAACATAGCATTATGTAATGTAACCTAACCTAACCTAATGCAATGTAACCAATCCTAACCTTACCTAATGAAACCTACCCTAACCTAACCTAACCTACCCTAACCTAACCTACTATAACCTAACATAACATAACCTAACCTACCCTAACCTAACCTACCCTACCCTAATAGGAATTTACCTAAATGTGTTGTTGTAGGGGGTTGAGCCTTAGCTCCTGGCCCCGCCTCTTAACTTACCACTTTGCCAGCTTCACTTGCTATTATCCCTGTGAGCACTATCATATCTGCTCTTAAAACAATATAGTAAGGAGTGTGTCTCCACATCATCGTCGAGGTCATTCCACTTGCGGGTTAAACTGAGACTCAAGAAATACTTCCTGACATCCCTGTGACTCATGTGTCTTTAACTCCCAGTTGTCTCACCCAGTAATTATTTCACAAATCTCAAACAGTTCATTACTGTCTGTCAGAAATGCACCGCATGATAGTGATTTTCTTTTACCTAACAATATTTTATTACATGTAAACAACATTACCAATATACTGCAAAAAAATATATTTCTTATTATTATTATCCTATCAGTTCCTCAGAGTATTTTTCATGTTATTCTGTTTGTCCTGGTTCTTCTATCCTCCAATATTGTTAAAATAAATTCTGCTCCACTCCCATTAGCCCTCTGGGGCGGGAAGATCAGACCAGAGAGAGACCTAGCTTCTCCTACGAGCCCCGTGAGGGCAGGGAATGTGGCTAGGCGTGGGGTTGGTCCCAATGATGATGAGTCTTGTACCTCCTCCCATGTGAGACTTAGGTCTCTGATACTCCCACACAGGGAGCCGGGGAGCCAGGGAGCCATCTGGTAAAGACCAGGGCCGAGAATTCAGGCGAATCAACACCTCCTCCTCCTCGGGTTCATGGTCGATCACCATGCCCATCCCTTCTAGGGCAGGGTAGGTGCCATCTGCCATCTGCCATCTGAGCTCACAAGCCTGCCCTTCTCGTCAGCCTCCTTGGGGCGAGGAAGGTGTCAGAATAGAGGGCCTATCATCTATCTACCTACCTGCCTCGTGCTGGTTGGGAATGTGGCTAGGCCTGGGGCCAGTTGGTCCCGAAACTGAGGGACCCCTTCCATGGGAGACATAGGTCTCTGATACTCCCAAACAAGGAGCCGGAGCAGGGTCGCCATCTGGTAAAGACCCGGGCCGGGAGAATTCCCGGTGAATCAACACCTCCTCCTTCTCGGAGGTCACGGATGATCATGCCCACCCTTCTAGGGCAGGGTAGTTGCAAAGGCTGGAGCTTGCTACCATCTGCAGCTCACAAGCCTGCCCTTCCCATCAGGAAGATGGCAGACCAGAGAGCCTAGCATCTCCCTAGGCCCCATTCTGGTGGGGAATGTGGCTAGGCCAAGGGACAGTTGGTCATGCCGATGAGGGGATGTACCTCCTCCCATGGGAGACTTAGGTCTCTTATACTCCCCGACAGGGAGCCGGGCCCCCATCTGGTAAAAACCTGCTCAGAATTCGGCGAATCAACACCTCCTCCTCCTCCGTTAGGAAGCTGGCAGACCAGAGAGTCCTAGTTCTCTCTACCAGCCCTGCTGGTGGGGAATGTGGCTAGGCCTGAGGATGGTTGGTCCCGACGATGAGAGGGTCACTCCTCCCAAGGGAGACATTGGTCTGCTCTGATACTCCCCGACAGGGGCCGGGCCAGGTTGCCCTCTGGAATAGACCCGGGCTGGAAAATTCCCGTGTATCAACCTCCTCCTCCTCCTCAAAGGTCAGGTCGATCACCATGCCCAGCCCTTCTAGAACAGGTAGGTGCCAAAGCTGGGCTTGCTACTATCTGCAGCTGGCAAGCCTCCCCTTCCGTCAGGGAAGATGGCAGACTAGAGAGGCCTAGCTTCGCCCTACCAGCCCAGTGCAGGTGGGGAATGTGGTGGCCTGGGGACAGTTGGTCCCGCCGATGAGGGGTACTTGTCCTCCTCCAATAGGAGACAAGTCTCTGATACTCCCTCGACAGGGGCCGGGAGCAGGGTCGCCATTTCGTAAAGACCTGGGCCGGGAGACTTCGCGAATCAACACTCCTCCTCCTCGGAGGTCATAGTCGATCACCATGCCCATCCCTTCTAGGGCAGGGTGGTGCCAAGGCTGGAGCTTGCTACCATCTGCGGCTCGCAAGCCTACCCTTCCCCGTCAGCCTCCTTGGGGAGGGAAGGAGGCAGACCAGAGGGGCCCAGCATCTATCTACCTACCTGCCTCGTGCTGGTTGGGAATGTGGCTAGCCTGAGGCTGTGTTCCACCGCTGAGAGGTACCCCCTCCATGGGAGACATAGGTCTCTGATACTCCCACGACAGGGAACCGGAGCCCAGGTCGCTATCTGGGAACCGTGCCGGGAAAATTCCCGGTGAATCAACACCTCCTCCTTCTCGGAGATCAGGGATGATCATGCTTAGTTCTTCTAGGGCAGGGTAGGTGTTAAGGCTGGAGCTTGCTACCATCTGCAGCTCTTAAGACTGCCCTTCCCATCAGGGATGATGGCAGACCAGGAGGCCTAGCTTTCTCCCTACCAGCCCCGTGCTGGTGGAAATGTGGCTAGGCCTGGGGACAGTTGGTCCCGCCGATGAGGGGGTACTTGTACCTCCTCCCATAAGCGACAGGTCTCTGATCTCCAACGACAGGGAGCCGGGAGCCATCTAGTAGACCCGGGCCTGGAGATTCCCAGCGAATCACCTCCTCCTCCTCCTCGGAGGTCATGGTCGATCACTATGCCCATCCCTTCTAGAGCAGGGTAGGTGCCAAGGCTGGAGCTTGCGTACCATCTGCAGCTCACAAGCCTGCCCTTCCTCTTAGGAAGCTGGCAGACAGAGAGGCCTAGCTTCTCCCTACCAGCCCTGTGCTGGTGGGGAATGTGGCTAGGCCTAGGGATGGTTGGTCCCGACAATGAGGGGGTACTTGTACCTCCTCCCAAGCGAGACATTGGTCTGTCTCTACTCCCCGACAGGGAGCTGGAGCGGTTGCCTTCTGGAATAGACCCGGGCTGGAAGAATTCCTGGTGAATTACACCTCCTCCTCCTCCTCGGAGGTCAGGTCGATCACCATGCCCAGCCCTTCTAGAGCAGGGTAGGTGCCAAGGCTGGAGCTTGCTACTATCTGCAGCGGCAGCTCGCCCTTCATGTCAGGGATGATGGCAGACCAGAGAGGCCTAGCTTCTCCCTACCAGCCCAGTGCTGGTGGGGAATGTGGCTAGGCCTGGGGACAGTTGGTCCCACCGAAAAGGTCTTGTACCTCCTCAATGGGAGACTTAGTCTCTGATTCTCCCACGACAGGGAGCCGGGGCGGGAGACATCTCGAAAGACCCGGGCCAGGAGAATTCCCGGCGAATCAACACCTCCTCCTCCTCAGAGGTCATAGTCGATCACCATGCCCATCCCTTCTAGGGCAGGGTGGTGCCAAGGCTAGAGCTTGCTACCATCTGGGCCGCAAGCCTGCCCTTCCCGTCCATGTATCAGAAATCTTCCCTATGAGGATAGACTGAGGGCCCTGAATCTGCACTCTCTAGAAAGGCGTAGAATTAGGGGGGATATGATTGAGGTGTATAAATGGAAAACAGG
Source organism: Cherax destructor (assembly GCA_009830355.1). Taxonomy (NCBI): domain Eukaryota; kingdom Metazoa; phylum Arthropoda; class Malacostraca; order Decapoda; family Parastacidae; genus Cherax; species Cherax destructor. The sequence continues at coordinate 10,873 of WNWK01028093.1, read as the reverse complement.
AATAAATATAGGTGATGTAAATAGCGTGCTAAAAATATCTAGTATTGACAGGACTCGCAGCAATGGTTTTAAGTTGGATAAATTCAGATTCAGGAAGGATATAGGAAAGCATTGGTTTGGTAATAGAGTTGTCGATGAGTGGAACAAACTCCCGAGTACAGTTATAGAGGCTAAAACGTTGTGTAGTTTTAAAAATAGGCTAGATAAATATATGAGTAGGTGCGGGTGGGTGTGAGTTGGACCTGACTAGTTTGTGCTACTAGGTCAGATGCCGTGCTCCTTCCTTAAGTGAATGTAACCTGACCGGGTGGTCGGGGCATATCCTTAAGCCGGTGGGAGTTTTGGACCTGCCTCGCATGGGCCGGTAGGCCTGCTGCAGTGTTCCTTCTTTCTTATGTTCTTATGTTCTTGTTCCTTGGGGCGGGGAAGGTGGCAGACCAGAGGGCCTAGCATCTATCCTATCTACCTGCCTCGTGCTGGTTGGGAATGGGCTAGGCCTGGGGCCAGTTGGTCCCGCCATTGGGGTATCCCCTCCCATAGGAGACATAAGTCTCTGATACTCCCACGACAGGGAGCCGGAGCAGGGTCGCCATCTGGTAAAGACCCGGGCCGTGAGAATTCCCTGTGAATCAACCCTCCTCCTCGGAGGTCATACTTACCTGGCACAGGAGATACCGTGATCATGAAGGCGGTTTTCGCAGGGCGAGGCTCACCATTGCACTCCGGTGGTGCTGACCCCTGCGATTAACCCAAATGTGGTTAACTCGAGGGTGAAATTTTTATTAGCTGGGGACTGCGTTCGTTCTATCCCCTTAATATACACATTTTAAAGGTTTTATACTTTCCTTTCCTGATTTTATGAATATATATTTTATTGTTTCCTTAGTGAGAATAATTTTTATAATGAATAAGTGGTTTATACTCATGGTGTAATAGTAACCATGAAGGTGTTATGCAGCACTTGAGGAATGACTTATAATAATGTGTCATCCAGTGAGAGGGCAGCAACATTTTTTTGTGTGGATCAAAAAGTGTGGAGGATCAAGGCAGCCTCCACTAATGTTGTTGTGGTATATTCATCAGGAAACAATTGTGTTTACGAGTCTTAATCAAGAGCCAAGCTAGGTTTCACACTCGATAAAATCACTACGTTGTAATACTCTTAAGGATGCCAGTGATGCCCAGTGAAGGGCTTTGATGCATGTAAATGGATCATCCTTCCCTTCCTTGGATCGAACCTAATTGCTTGCCATTTCCACCAGATACTATAGAACCTCCATTAATATCTACGTAACACTTCAGCTTTGAAGAATTTCTCTTAATGGTACATGTAAGATAAGATTTGTTCGGATTTTTATCCCAGAGTGTTATCCCGTTGTACTGTAGTTGGGTTGGTATGGTTTCAGCTCCCTCTGAGTGTCCATGGTTCAATCCTCGGTATTTGTGGAAACATTGGACGTCTTTTCTTACACCTGCTGTCCATGTTCATTTAGATAGCAGCGAGTACCTGGGTATTAGCCGACTTGTGTGGGTTGCATCCTGGGGTTCAAGATTAACCTAATTGTCCATAATGCTCTGCATAACCTGGATGCTCTCTATACAGCATGTCAGTGACCCAGCTTGGTGTGTATAAGTTGTATCAGTACTTTTAAAATAAATATAATTTGTATTATTATTATTATTATTATTATTATTATTATTATTATTATTATTATTAATTAAATGAGAGTGCGTCATCGAGGAAGGTGCCCGGTGGCCTGGTGGCTAAATTCTCGCGTCTCATGGGGGAGGGTCTAGGTTTGATTCCCATTGGGTACCTGGGACAAAACTGACCCAAATAATGACCTACACCAGTAAACTAACACCCAGGTACCCGTATGTGTAGTTGATGATGGTTGGTTTACCTGGAGAGGGTTTCGGGGTCAACGCCTGCGACCAGGTCTAAGACATTTGACACATAGGTGTTATGGCCCCTTCAGTAGCTCTATCCCACTATATTAACTTACCTCCACACCTGCTGCCATGGCGGACATTAACCAACCACACAGGTGAAGGTTTGTTGTTGTTGTTGATTCGCCGGTACTCTCCCGGCCCGGGTCTTTTCCAGGTGGTGACCCGGCCTAGGTTCCCTGTCTTGGGAGTGTCTTGAGACAAATGTTTCCCATGGGAGGAGATACAAGAACCTCCTCATCATCGGGACCAACTGTCCGAAGGCCTAGCCTCATTCCCATCAAGAAACAGGACAAGTTTTTCCTGATATGGGTTTTAATCATGTGAAAACCCACAGCTGAAGCTTTTGGTCATCTGGCCGAGGCCGGCCGCTGGCTTAGCGACCCACCCTTTTAAAATTATGATTAACGATTTTAACCATTTCGATAACCTAGTGTAACCCAGAATAACCCAGGATACCCCGATATAACCCAGAGTAACCCAGGATAACCCAGTGTAACCCAGTATAACCCAGGATAACCCGATATAACCCAGGATACCTCGGTATAACCCAGTGTAACCCAGGATAACCCAGAATAACCCAGTGTAAAACAGGATAACCCAGGTTGTACCCGAGAACTGTCTCATTTATATATGATTAAAAAATATATATTATTGTTGGCTATATAAAAATGTTATAACAGACATAAATCATTTGATACAAATGAACACAGAAGAAAACCATTAATTATGTAATTATTAGGCCTACTTGTTACTAAATGTAGTATATTTTTGAAGGGAATTATTAATTCCCATAAATTATGAAGCTGGAAGCTTAATGTTTCTTATGTTCAATCACTGAGGTGTTTGTCACATATTGTCCATATGTAATTAATAATAAGCACAATTATACGGAAGATATGTATACTCTGAGCTGTGTATATGTCAGTGTATATACGCTGATAATTTTTTTTTTATTCATTAATGTTTTGTGGTGATGTTAGTTTAATTAGTTTGATATCTTTATTATGCACCCCATACCCATCTTGTGGGCGGTAGTCAAAAGATTACAGAGGTACATAATGGGTCCAGGGACTGGACCTCAAAGTTTGACAGCTGAGCAAGTTACAAAGGTAATGAACTCAGATGGTCACAATCATGACAAGTTACAAAGGTATTTACAGATTACATAGGTATATAATGGGTCCAGAAACTGGGCCCCAAAGTTTTGATAGCTGAACAAGGTACAAAGGTAATGAATTCACAAGTTACAAGGTAATGAATCATGTAAGTAAGTAAATTTACTTACGTTTATACATGGTTGCAATCATGAACAAATTATAAAGTAATGAGCAATCTATTAGTCTACACCCGGCCACAACTGTAATGAGTTATTGGTGCAAATATTAATTGTTGGGTAACACACACACACACACACACACACACACACACACACACACACACACACACACTGGAAGTACCCACGGCAGGCCTCAAATCACAAAAACTCCACGACAACCATACACTTTAACACCACACACACTCATCAGTCCCCATGCCCCCACCCCAGCAACCCAAAACACACCATCACAGCTACCCCCCACTCCCACCACAAACTCCATCCCACCAACCCATACCCCAACCATGCAATCCCCCCCACCCATGTTGCAACCCCCTATGGACACCCTGCCCCCCCCCAACCCACCAAGATCTCCCCAGGGCCACAGTATTGGAAACAAGGTTGAAGGTTTGGTACACAAACGCGGATGGAATAACGAATAAGTATGAAGAGTGGAATGAAAGAATAGGTGAGGCGTCCCCAGACATCATAGCTGTCACAGAAACTAAACTAAATGAGACAGTAACAGATGCAATCTTCCCACAGGGATATCAGATCCTAAGGAAAGATAGAAGGAGCAGGGGGAGAGGAGGGGTCGCACTGCTTGTAAGGAACCATTGGAGATTCGAGGAAATAGAAATAATGGAGGTGTGTAGAAAAGGGACTTCATAGTAGGAACCATCCAGTGTGGGAGCACAAGATAGTCATTGCAGTGATGTATAACCCACCGCAGAACTGCAGGAGGCCAGGTGAGGAATATGATGAGAACAAGAGAGCGATGGTGGACACTCTGGCGGAGGTGGCAAGAAAAGCGCACATGAGCAGAGCGAAGCTACTGGTCATGGGCGATTTCAACCACAGGGAGATCGACTGGGAGAACCAAGAACCACGTGGGGGTCCAGAAACTTGGAGAGCCAAGATGATGGACGTGGTACTGGAAAACCTGATGCACCAACATGTCAGGGACACGACCAGAGTGAGAGGAGAAGACGAACCAGCAAGACTGGACCTTGTATTCACCCTGAACAGCTCAGATATTGAAGACATAACACGAGGCCCCCTGGGAGCCAGTGACCATATGGTGCTGAGCTTTGAGTACATTGTAGAGCTACAGGTGGAGAGGGAAAACGGTACCGAAAGAGACAAACCAGACTTTAAAAGAGGAAACTACACGGGCATGAGGAATTTCCTGCAGAAGGTTCAGTGGGAAAGGGAAATGGAAGGACAGACAATAAATGAAATGATGGAATACGTAGGGGCAAAGTGCAAGGAGGCAGAGGAACGGTTTATACCCAGAGAAAAAAGATTAAGCGGGAAGGCCAGTAAGAGCCCCTGGTTTACCCAAAGGTGCAGGGAGGCAAAGACTCAGAGTGTCAGAGAATGGAAAAGGTACAGAAGGTAAAGAACCCAAGTAAACAAAGAGATTAGTAGAAGAGCTAGAAACGAGTATGCACAAGTACGGAGGGAGGCCCAGAAACAGTACGAAAACGACCAGGTGATAAGGACCAGGTGATAAGGCTGAGGAGAGAAGATGGGGAACTCACAAGTAACGATCAAGAGGTATGTGAGGAGCTCAACTTGAGGTTTAAGGAAGTATTCACAGTGAAGGAAGGAAGGAAGGCAGCTGGGTAGACAGGACGGGGTGCATCACCATCAAGGGATGTATCAAGTGCTGGAGGGCATACACACAACTGAGGAGGAGGTGAAGCAGTTACTCAGTGACCTCGATACCTCAAAAGCGATGGGTCCGGACAATATCTCCCCGTGGGTTCTTCGGGAAGGAGCTGAGGTACTGATTGTGCCACTTACCATAATATTCAACACATCCCTTGAAACTGGGCAGCTACCTGAGGTATGGAAGAAGGCCAACGTAGACCCCATCTTTAAAAAAGGAGACAGAAAAGAGGCACTAAACTATAGACCGGTGTCACTTACGTGTATAGTGTGCAAAGTCCTGGAGAAAATCATCAGGAAAAGAATGGTGGAGCACCTCGAGCTGAACAGGATAATAAACACCAGACAGCACGGATTCCGGGAAGGCAAATCCTGTGTAACAAACCTCCTAGAGTTCTATGATAAAGTAACAGAGGTAAGGCAAGAGAGAGAAGGGTGGGTTGATTCCATTTTCCTGGACTGCAGGAAGGCCTTCGACACAGTTCCTCACATGAGATTAGTTAAGAAGTTCGAAGAACAAGCATGTATAACAGGAAGGGCACTGGAATGGATCAGGGAATACCTCACAGGGAGGCAACAACGGGTCATGGTGCGTGATGAGGTATCACAGTGGGCGCCTGTGACAAGCGGTGTACCGCAGGGGTCAGTCCTAGGACCAGTGTTATTCTTGGTATATGTAAATGACATGATGGACGGGATAGACTCAGAAGTGTCTCTGTTCGCAGATGATGTGAAATTAATGAGGAGAATCACATCGGAAGAGAACCAAGCAGGACTTCAAACAGACCTGGACAAGCTTGACATCTGGTCTAGCAACTGGCTTCTCGAATTCAATCCCACCAAATGCAAAGTCATGAAGATCGGAGAAGGGCAAAGAAGACCGCTGACAGAGTACAGGCTAGGCGGACAAAGGCTACAAACCTCGGAAAGGAGAAAGACCTTGGGGTGAGTATAACGCCAAGCACGTCTCCGGAGGCACACATCAACCAGATAACTGCGGCAGCATATGGGCGTCTGGAAAACCTTAGATTAGCATTCCGTTACCTTAACAAGTAATCGTTCAAGACACTGTATACCGTGTACGTCAGGCCCATACTAGAATATGCAGCACCAGTCTGGAACCCACACCTGGTCAAGCACGTAAAGAAACTAGAGAAAGTGCAAAGGTTTGCGACAAGGTTAGTTCCACAACTCAGGGGTCTGTCCTATGAAGAAAGGTTGAGGGAAATAGGACTAACAACACTGGAGGAAAGAAGGGTCAGAGGAGACATGATAACGACATACAAAATACTGCGGGGAATTTACAAGGTAGACAGTGACAGGATGTTCCAGAGAGGGAACACAGAAGCAAGGGGACAAAACTGGAAGCTGAAGACTCAGATGAGTCAAAGGGATGTTAGGAAGCATTTCTTCAGCCACAGAGTAGTCAGAAAGTGTAATAGTCTAGAGAAAGATATAGTGGAGGCAGGAACCATACATAGTTTTAAGACAAGGTATGATAAAGCTCATGGAGCAGGGAGAGCAGAGACCCAGTAGCGGACAGCGAAGAGGCGGGGCCAGGAGCTGAGTCTCGAACCCTGCAACCACATTTAGGTGAGTACAATTAGGTGAGTACACACACACGTATGATAAAGCTCATGGAGCAGGGAGGGCAGAGACCCAGTAGCGGACAGCGAAGAGGCGGGGCTAGGAGCTGAGTCTCGAACCCTGCAACCACAATTAGGTGAGTACAATTAGGTGAGTACACACACGCCCCGGTGGCGTGGTAGCTAAAGCTTGCGCTTCACACATGGAGGGCCTGGATTCAATTCCTTACACACACACACACACACACACACACACACACACACACAAAGTGCAAGGAGGCAGAGGAATGGTTTATACCCAGAGGCAAATGTTTAAATGGGAAGGCCAGAAAGAGCCCCTGGTTTACCCAAAGGTGCAGGGAGGCAAAGAATCAGAGTATCAGAGAATGGAAACGGTACAGAAGGCAAAGAACCCATGTAAACAAAGAGATTAGTAGAAGAGCTAGAAACGAGTATGCACAAGTACGGAGGGAGGCCCAGAAACAGTACGAAAACGACATAGCATCGAAAGTTAAGTCCGACCGAAACTGATGTTCAGTCACATCAGAAGGAAGACAACAGTCAAGGACCAGGTGATAAGGCTGAGGAGAGAAGATGGGGAACTCACAAGTAATGATCAAGAGGTATGTGAGGAGCTCAACTTGAGGTTTAAGGAAGTATTCACAATGGAGGAAGGAAGGCAGCTGGGTAGACAGGACATGGTTCGTCACCAACAAGGGATGTACCAAGTGCTAGAGGGCTTACACACAACTGAGGAGGAAGTGAAGCAGTTACTCAGTGACCTCGATACCTCAAAGGCGATGGGTCCGGACAATATCTCCCCGTGGGTTCTTCGAGAAGGAGCTGAGGTACTGAGTGTGCCACTTACCACAATATTCAACACATCCCTTGAAACTGGGCAGCTACCTGAGGTATGGAAGAAGGCCAACGTAGTCCCCATTTTTAAAAAGGAGACAGAAAAGAGGCACTAAACTATAGACCGGTGACACTTACATGTATAGTGTGCAAAGTCCTGGAGAAAATCATCAGGAAAAGAATGGTGGAACACCTTGAGCGGAACAGGATAATAAACACCAGACAGCATGGATTCCGGGAAGGCAAATCCTGTGTAACAAACCTCCTAGAGTTCTATGATAAAGTAACAGAGGTAAGGCAGGAGAGAGAAGGGTGGGTTGATTGCATTTTCCGGGACTGCAGGAAGGCCTTCGACACAGTTCCTCACATGAGATTAGTAAAAAGTTGGAAGAACAAGCAGGTATAACAGGAAGGGCACTGGAATGGATCAGGGAATACCTCAAAGGGAGGCAACAACGGGTCATGGTGCGTGGTGAGGTATCACAGTGGGCGCCTGTGACGAGTGGTGTACCGCAGGGGTCAGTCCCAGGACCAGTGTTTTTCCCTGGTTTATGTAAATGACATGACGGATGGGATAGACTCGAAGTGTCCCTATTCGCGGATGATGTGAAAATAATGAGAGAATCACATCAGAAGAGGACCAGGCAGGGCTGCAAACAGACCTGGACAAGCTCGACATCTGGGTCTAGCAGTTGGCTTCTCAATTCAATCCCTCCAAATGCAAAGTCATGAGGATCGGAGAAGGGCAAAGAAGACCGCTGACAGAGTACAAGCTAGGCGGACAAAGGCTACAAACCTCGGCAAAGGAGAAAGACCTTGGAGTGAGTATAACGCCTAGCACTTTCCTCCGGAGGCACATAACCAGATAACTGCGTCAGCATTGGGCGTCTGGCAAACCTTAGATTAGCGTTCCGTTACCTTAAAAAGGAATCGTTCAAGACACTGTATACCGTGTACGTCAGGCCCATACTAGAATATGCAGCACCAGTCTGGAACCCACACCTGGTCAAGCACGTAAGGAAACAGAGAAAGTGAAAGGTTTCGAAAAAGGTTAGTTCCACAACTCAGGGTCTGTCTTATGAAGAAAGGTTGGGGAAATAGGACTAACAACACTGGAGGAAAGAAGGGTCAGAGGAGACATGATAACGACATACAAAATACTGGGGAATTGACAAGGTAGATAGTGACAGGTTGTTTCAGAGAGGGAACACAGAAACAAGGGGACACAACTGGAAGCTGAAGACTCAGATGAGTCAAAGGGATGTCAGGAAACATTTCTTCAGCCACAGAGTAGTCAGGAAGGGAATGGACTAGAGAAAGATATAGTGGAGGCAGGAACCTACATAGTTTTAAGACAAGGTATGATAAAGCTCATGGAGCAGGGAGCAGTGACCCAGTAGCAGACAGCGAAGGCGGGGCCAGGAGCTGAGACTCGACCCCTGCAACCACAATTAGTGAGTACAATTAGGTGAGTACACACATACACATGCAACAGGCTTAGTGTCTAATCGACATGTGCCTAGTACAAAATGGTAACTAACTAACATACAACACAAAACACACCCCCGATTTGCTTGTACAATGGCATCTTATTTCATGAATAAGAATTTGAATCACATAGTTATTATACTTCTATTCTATACCTCAATGAGTGACAATCCAGCACATAGTGTTCAAGACAAATATGCCTGATCACATAATTTGCATTTAGTTTGATCATCATCTTTTATCTCCCAAACTGTCAGAAGTACTTTTGAAAAGCCGAAGCCCGGCTACTAAACATCAGTCAGTCTGTTCACAGACGACTGATGTTTGTAGCCAGGCTTGCCTGGCTACAAGTACCTGGCAGTTTGGGAGACACAGATGATGATCAAACTAAATGCAAATTATGTGATCAGGCATATGGGCCCTTTTTGAACACTATGTGCTGAATTGTCCCTTATTGAGGAATATAGGATAGACAGTAAACCTATGTGACATGTCAAGATATTTATTAGTGAAGTAGGATACCACTTATTCTAAGCAAATTTCCTAAATTTGCTTGTAACAGATAAGTGAACTGTAGATATAAATCCAAATTATTTCCATGAACAGCCTATCTGTGCTTATGATAATGCGAGCACAGATGGGCATGTTTGTGGAGCAACTTGCAATGTGAACAGACTGACTGATGTTGTAGTGGCCAGGCTTAGGCTTGGCTACAGGTACTTCTGACAGTTTGGGAGACACCAGATGATGATCAAACTAAATGCAAATTATGTGATCAGGCATATGGTCACTGTCTTGAACACTATGTGCTTAATTGTGCACTTATTGAGGAATATAAAGATAGACAATATAATAACCTATGTGACATGTCAAGATATCTTATTCATGAAATAAGATACTAGCTTTAACAGATAATTGAAATGTAGATATAAACCCAAATGTACAATTGTTAACCCTTTGGGGCCTAGTGCCTAGGCCTTTGTGTATCCATATGCTCTTGCGCTACCGTCCACAGGATGGATATGGGGTGCACAATAAACTAGCCACTTCGGTGGCAAAATCTAAATTTAAAATCTCCATAAACATACTTATCTACGTTCATGTTATCATAGTGGGTTATAGATTTGGGACAGCCAAGAATAATTCTGAGAGCTTCATTTTGCATTAACTCCAAGGGTCGGAAGAACTTTCTTCTAGCAGTATCAACATGGGAGCAGCATAATCAATTAAGGACCTAATATAGGCTATGTACATTTCTCGCGATTCTCACATTAGCACCATAGTTGGGGTTGTAGCCAGCAACAGCTTTAAGAGCATTTAGTCTATCTTTGCATTTTTTATTTAGTTGTGGTATAGTAGATTTGGTAGTGACATCCAAGAGTCTGCTTATTTTGTTGGATGCACCATAGACAGTGTGGCTCCTCCTGCATGATAGAATGATGATAGATGGACTGACTGGTGTTAATCTCCTGAGTCTTAAGTCAACAAAATTCAGTTTAAGTTCTTTTTTGTATTATTGTTCTCAAACTGCTAACTGACAAGCCAAGATTGTAATCTACCCCATATTTGAGAGCATAAAACTTAGCCAATTTATCAGTTCTATTATGCATCTGAAGACCAATTTTTTTTTTTTTTTTTTTTTTTTTAAACCATATCTCAACATGCAAATAATATTACAAAATCCAACAACCAGAACATAACACGCCTGAACATGAGGCAACCTCACAAAACTAACAACATACTGCAAAACTTTTAAATAATTCCTTTACCAACCCTGAGAAAACCTACTTGTACAAACAGAAGAACATTCAATGATAACAAGGATTGTGCATAGACATAATAACCTACTCAAATAAAATTATTCCCGATAAAACACAAACAATACACAGTAAAAAATAAAAAACTTAAGGTTACAAGCCACGTTGTAATACTCCCCATACAATTCATACCCGCCCCCTACCAAACCAAGAAAACCCACCCCACCCCTACACACCTGCACACA
>WNWK01028092.1:0-25704 GCA_009830355.1 Cherax destructor | reverse complement strand
TCCACCACTGGTTCCTCCCCATACAAACATGAGGTCCACCACTGGTTCCTACCTCCATACAAACATGAGGTCCACCACTGGTTCCTACCCCATACAAACATGAGGTCCACCACTGGTTCCTACCTCCATACAAACATGAGGTCCACCACTGGTTCCTACCACCATACAAACATGAGGTCCACCACTGGTTCCTACCACCATACAAACATGAGATCCACCACTGGTTCCTACCTCCATACAAACATGAGGTCCACCACTGGTTCCTACCTCCATACAAACATGAGGTCCACCACTGGTTCCTACCTCCATACAAACATGAGGTCCACCACTGGTTCCTACCACCATACAAACATGAGATCCACCACTGGTTCCTACCTCCATACAAACATGAGGTCCACCACTGGTTCCTACCACCATACAAACATGAGATCCACCACTGGTTCCTACCACCATACAAACATGAGATCCACCACTGGTTCCTACCTCCATACAAACATGAGGTCCACCACTGGTTCCTACCTCCATACAAACATGAGGTCCACCACTGGTTCCTACCTCCATACAAACATGAGGTCCACCACTGGTTCCTACCTCATACAAACATGAGGTCCACCACTGGTTCCTACCACCATACAAACATGAGGTCCACCACTGGTTCCTACCTCCATACAAACATGAGGTCCACCACTGGTTCCTACCTCCATACAAACATGAGGTCCACCACTGGTTCCTACCACCATACAAACATGAGGTCCACCACTGGTTCCTACCTCAATACAAACATGAGGTCCACCACTGGTTCCTACCTCCATACAAACATGAGGTCCACCACTGGTTCCTACCTCCATACAAACATGAGGTCCACCACTGGTTCCTACCTCCATACAAACATGAGGTCCACCACTGGTTCCTACCTCCATACAAACATGAGGTCCACCACTGGTTCCTACCCCATACAAACATGAGAGTCCACCACTGGTTCTACCTCCATACAAACATGAGGTCCACCACTGGTTCCTACCTCCATACAAACATGAGGTCCACCACTGGTTCCTACCATACAAACATGAGGTCCACCACTGGTTCCTACCTCCATACAAACATGAGGTCCACCACTGGTTCCTACCTCCATACAAACATGAGGTCCACCACTGGTTCCTACCTCCATACAAACATGAGGTCCACCACTGGTTCCTACCCCATACAAATATGATGTCCACCACTGGTTCCTACCTCCATACAAACATGAGTCCACCACTGGTTCCTACCCCATACAAACATGAGGTCCACCACTGGTTCCTACCTCCATACAAACATGAGGTCCACCACTGGTTCCTACCTCCATACAAACATGAGGTCCACCACTGGTTCCTACCCCATACAAACATGAGGTCCACCACTGGTTCTACCTCCATACAAACATGAGGTCCACCACTGGTTCCTACCCCATACAAACATGAGAGTCCACCACTGGTTCCTACCTCCATACAAACATGAGGTCCACCACTGGTTCCTACCTCCATACAAACATGAGGTCCACCACTGGTTCCTACTCCATACAAACATGAGGTCCACCACTGGTTCCTACCTCCATAAAACATGAGGTCCACCACTGGTTCCTACCTCCATACAAACATGAGGTCCACCACTGGTTCCTACCTCCATACAAACATGAGGTCCACCACTGGTTCCTACCACCATACAAACATGAGGTCCACCACTGGTTCCTACCACCATACAAACATGAGATCCACCACTGGTTCCTACCACCATACAAACATGAGATCCACCACTGGTTCCTACCACCATACAAACATGAGGTCCACCACTGGTTCCTACCACCATACAAACATGAGGTCCACCACTGGTTCCTACTCTCCATACAAACATGAGGTCCACCACTGGTTCCTACCCCATACAAACATGAGGTCCACCACTGGTTCCTACCCCATACAAACATGAGGTCCACCACTGGTTCCTACCTCCATACAAACATGAGGTCCACCACTGGTTCCTACCTCCATACAAACATGAGTCCCACTGGTTCCTACCTCATACAAACATGAGGTCCACCACTGGTTCCTACCATCAAACATGAGTCCACCACTGGTTCCTACCTCCATACAAACATGAGTCACCACTTATAATGAGTCCACACTTCCATTCAAACATAGTCCACCACTGGTTCCTACCTTCCCATCAAACATGAGTCCACCACTGGTTCCTACCATCCATTACAAACATGAGTCCACCACTGTTCCTACCTCCATACACATGAGTCCACACTGTTCCTACCTCCATACCATGTCACACTGGTTCCTACTCCATACAACATAGTCCACCATGGTTCTACCTCATCAACATGAGTCCACACTGTTCCTCCACCATACAACATGATCCACCACTGGTTCTACCTCCATACAAACATGGGTCACTTTCTACCTCTATCCATACGATTACATTTCTACCTCACATTACTACATTCCCACTGTTCCTACCTTCCATCCATACTGAGTCCATGTTCTACCTTCCCATACTATTACTAGTCTCCACTGCTTACTCCTCCATACATACCTTCTCCATCCATGTTCTACCTTCCATCCAATTACATAGTCCACCTACTTTCCTCCTATACCATGATCTTCACACTGTTCCCATCCATTACTTTACTACCTTCTTATCCATTACTTTTCTACCTTCCCATCCATTACTTTACTACCTTCCCATCCATTACTTTACTACCTTCCCATCCATTACTTTACTACCTTCCCATCCATTACTTTACTACCTTCCCATCCATTACTTTACTACTTTCCCATCCATTACTTTACTACCTTCCCATCCATTACTTTACTACCTTCCCATCCATTACTTTACTATCTTCCCATCCATTACTTTACTATCTTCCCATCCATTACTTTTCTACCTTCCCATACATTACTTTACTACCTTCCCATCCATTACTTTACTACCTTCCCATCCATTACTTTACTACTTTCCCATCCATTACTTTACTACCTTCCCATCCATTACTTTTCTACCTTCCCATCCATTACTTTACTACCTTCCCATCCATTACTTTACTACCTTCCCATCCATTACTTTACTATCTTCCCATCCATTACTTTACTATCTTCCCATCCATTACTTTTCTACCTTCCCATCCATTACTTTACTACCTTCCCATCCATTACTTTACTACCTTCCCATCCATTACTTTACTATCTTCCCATCCATTACTTTACTATCTTCCCATCCATTACCTTACTACCTTCCCATCCATTACTTTACTATCTTCCCATCCATTACCTTACTACCTTCCCATCCATTACTTTACTACCTTCCCATCCATTACTTTACTACCTTCCCATCCATTACTTTACTATCTTCCCATCCATTACCTTACTACCTTCCCATCCATTACTTTACTATCTTCCCATCCATTACCTTACTACCTTCCCATCCATTACTTTACTACCTTCCCATCCATTACTTTACTACCTTCCCATCCATTACTTTACTACCTTCCCGTGTAAGTTCTTATTGTCGTTTGTCTTCCATCTTCAGAAAATGTTAATTCTTAGACAAGTCTTCAACTCTAATTCAAGATGGCGTCTTCACTCTCCTGTTAATGCTTCTGGTCTTCACTCTCCTGTTAATGTTACAGTCGTGTATACTGATGCTTCTGGTCTTCACTCTCCTGTTAATGTTACAGTCGTGTATACTGATGCTTCTGGTCTTTACTCTCCTGTTAATGTTACAGTCGTGTATACTGATGCTTCTGGTCTTCACTCTCCTGTTAATGTTACAGTCGTGTATACTGATTCTTCTTGTCTTCACTCTCCTGTTAATGTTACAGTCGTGTATACTGATGCTTCTGGTCTTCACTCTCCTGTTAATGTTACAGTCGTGTATACTGATGCTTCTGGTCTTTACTCTCCTGTTAATGTTACAGTCGTATATACTGATGCTTCTGGTCTTCTCTCTCCTGTTAATGTTACAGTCGTATATACTGATGCTTCTGGTCTTCACTCTCCTGTTAATGTTACAGTCGTGTATACTGATGCTTCTGGTCCACCTGTTTGGATTGGTTGTAGTATCCTACCTTTTGGTTACGTCTCTGTGGGTTGGCTGTGTGTCTGCTGAAGAATATCATGCAATTGTTACTGCTGTCGTGCCTGATGCTGTGCATATGTAGTTGAATTTCAGTTTGTTTTGTTTACTTACCAGGACACTACAAAATAATGTCCTATATTATATTATAACCTCGTCTCTTGTTACATGTCTGTCTCTCGTTATCTCATTTCTTCTCTTATCGTCTCTCTACTAAGCATAAATCAAGCCGTGTTGTCTCTGCCATCAGACATACAGCGTTAATTACTAAAATAAACATGACTGCCTGTTAAATTTGGGGAACGTTTATCACAATACATAATTTGTTTAACATGAGTAGATGTTGTGTTAATCACTCACACAAGATGACCTGCAGTGATTATCCTCGGATACACACCTTCCACTGAGCTCGGGGGAAACTGTGAAATAATTACCTTTTTTTTACTCGGTTGTAGCTTCTTGCAGAGATGTTTTCTTCCCTTCTTCAATGATGATAGTATTGGTAGTGGTGGTGAATGGTTGCAGCAGCTGGAACTACAGTCAGCAGGTGTTGTTTTGGTGGAGTTGGGACAAGATCTAGCAGTAGGAACACTACCAACGTCAGTAGAGACAATAACAGTTCAAGCAACAAAGAAGGGAGAGTGGACAGCCACTCAACCTGTCAGACACTGCTAGACTCACTTGTCCAGTTAGTGCACGAAGACATTGTGTGTGTGTGTGTGTGTGTGTGTGTGTGTGTGTGTGTGTGTGTGTGTGTGTTTGTGTCTGTGTGTCGTGTGTGTGTGTGTGTGTGTGTGTGTGTGTGTGTGTGTGTGTGTGAGTGTGTGTACTCATTAGCTGCTGGCCCCGCGCGTGCTCATGTCCATGTGTGTAGTTGTAGGAGTTGATTCTTTGTTCCTGGACCCATGCGCGCGCGAACGCGCGCATGCAGACATCATAGGCTGTCTACAGAGTCCGCTAGTTATTGCACTGTACACACTAGTGTGATAGTTACTGTTCCATATATTGCGCCCCTTGAACTGGGCCTCAATGTATATAATGTATATTTCCATTTTCTATAATTTTATATTGCTGATATTATCGATAATAGCTAAATCGTTAATATCGTGCTTTATATTATTATTAGACTATTATTTAACTTAGCTATATTTTTTAGGTAGGATGTAATATTTTATGTTGTGCTCGAGAGTGTGTAGTAACTGCCTTGGTGTTGGCAAACTACTGTTATGCTGCCGGCGTCTAGTTGCGGGGGGGAGTCAGTCTCTGAACACACCTGAGCTGGGTGGTTGTTCCTCCTTCCTCTCTCTCTCTGGCCTGCTGACCTCGTCGAGTTAACACCTCACTCTATTTCTACTTGTTTTCTCGACATTAGACTCTGTTGGGTAGAGTATGCATTCGTGGGTGAGGCGAATCATACTTCTCAGAACTCTGTGTAACTCTGTTCACAGAGAATAGACTAGACAGTGATTTTTCGACGTTGTTCTGGGTTGTGTGTCACTTTGACACTCTGATAAAACTCAGGTCTCAAGCTATAGCTCTGGACCTACTTCGATAAGGCATCTGTGCACCGCCACAGTTTGGGATTGTTTATGCTGAACCTAGTTTCAGTAGAAAGGGAGTTTTATGACTGTTTTGGAGGATCTACTGATGGTCCCCAGTTAGGGTCGATTTTCTATCTCCTTGTTCCTGACGCTGTGTTGCTGTTGCCTGTTCAATTGCTGTTCGGCGAAGTGGTCATTTTACTGGACAATCAAGCTGTTCTGATTGTCTGTTTGTTAGTATAGCTGGCTTATGAGAAGTTGTTATGTCGTACACTGGTCGAGTCGAGTCTTAGAGTTACCGGGAGCACACTCATACACACATTTATTCTTATTAGTATATATTATTGAAATTACTGACATTGTACCTGATGGTACTTCTGAGTCATTTATATATATGTGCCCTCAGCACAGACTTATTGTATATGAGAGCAGTGTAGGAGCTACCCTCCTAATTATCCTAATTGATATCTTAATTAATATCTTTATATTTGATTTACTTTGCTACCCTAGATTTTCTCACTTTGATAATAAACCTTTTAAATATATCTGTTTGGTTAGTACCCTATCAGTTGCAATCCCCTTAATCTATATAATATGTCGGATAACTGAACCAGGATACTGACTTTGTTGCAAAAGCCCAGTAACAGGCTGGATGCTAGAAGGGCTTTCCTTTCTAGTGTTCACTGGAGATATCTATTATTAATAGATATCGTGTCATTTTGTAACACATACACTCTAGTGTGTTAGTTACTGCACTGTACAGGACAGTGTGCTACTTACTGTACTGTACAGACTAGTGTGCTAGTTACTGCAGCGTACTGACTAGTGTGCTAGTTACTGTAATGAACAGACTAGTGTGCTAGTTACTGTAATGAACAGACTAGTGTGCTAGTTACTGTACCAATAGAACACAAAGAGTAATAGTCAACAGAGTAAAGTATGAGGCGGCTACGGTGAAAACCTCTGTTCCACAAGGCACAGTACTCGCTCCCATCCTGTTCCGCATCCTCATATCTGACATAGACAGGGATATCAGCCACAGTGCCGTGTCTTCCTTTGCGGATGTCACCCGAATTGCCAAGACTCCAAGCGGACATCAACTAAATTTTCAAATGGGCCACTCAAAACAATATGAAGTTTAATGAAGAGAAATTTCAACTATTCAGATATAGGAAATTTGAGGAAATTAAAAGTGTATCAGGGTATACAACAAATTATATTCATACAATAGAGCGAAAAAGTAATGTAAAGGACCTGGGAGTGATAATGTAACAGGATCTAACCTTCAAAGACCACAACAATGTATCTATCCCATCTGCTAGAAAAATGATAGCATGGGTAATGAGAAGCTTCAAAACAAAGGACACCAAGCCCAAGATGATTCTCTTCATATCTCTTGTTCTCTCTAGGTTAGAAAAATGTTGTACACTAACTGCTCCCTCAAGGCAGGAGAAATTGATGACCTGGGGAGTGTACAAAGAACTCTCACACCACACAAGTATGATAAACCACCTAAATTACTGGGAAGGGCTGAAGTCCCTTGATTTGTATTACCTGGAACGCAGGCGAGATAGATACATAAAAATATACTCTTGGAAAATCCTAGAGGGATTAGTACCAAACTTGAACACGAAAATTACTCCCTATGAAAGCAAAAGACTCGGCAGGAGATAAAACATTACCCCAATGAAAAGCAGCGGCGCCACGAATACACTAAAAGACAACACAATAAGTGTCAGGGGCCCAAGACTAATCAACTGCCTCCCAGCATACATAAGGGGGGATTACCAATAGACCCCTGACTGTCTTCAAGAAGGCACTGGACAGGCACCTAAAGACAGTACCTGACCAGAAAGGCTGCAGTTCCTACGTCAGTTTGCGTGCGGCTAGCAGTAACAGACTGGTTGATCAGACCCTCATCAACAACGAGCACTTGTCTCAGACCGGGCCGGGGGGCGTTGACCCCCGAAACCCTCTCCAGGTATACTCCAGTTATACTGTACAGGACGGAGTACAAGTTACATCACCATACAGGACAGTGTGCTAGTTACTGTACCATACACGACAGTGTGCTAGGTACTGTACCATACACGAGAGTGTGCTAGTTACTGTACCATACACGACAGTGTGCTAGTTACTGTACCATACACGACAGTGTGCTAGTTACTGTACCATACACGACAGTGTGCTAGTTACTGTACCATACACGACAGTGTGCTAGTTACTGTACCATACACGACAGTGTGCTAGTTACTGTACCGTACAGGACAGTGTGCTAGTTACTGTACCATACAGGACAGTGTGCTAGTTACTGTACCATACACGACAGTGTGCTAGTTACTGTACCGTACAGGACAGTGTGCTAGTTACTGTACCATACAGGACAGTGTGCCAGTTACTGTACCATACAGGACAGTGTGCTAGTTACTGTACCATACAGGACAATGTGCTAGTTACTGTACCATACAGGACAATGTGCTAGTTACTGTACCATACAGGACAGTGTGCTAGTTACTGTACCGTACAGGACAGTGTGCTAGTTACTGTACCATAGAGGACAGTGTGCTAGTTACTGTACCATACAGGACAATGTGCTAGTTACTGTACCATACAGGACAGTGTGTAAGTTACTGTACCATACAGGACAGTGTGTTAGTTACTGTACCGTACAGGACAGTGTGCTAGTTACTGTACCATACAGGACAGTGTGCTAGTTACTGTACCATACAGGACAGCGTGCTAGTTACTGTATTATACAGGACAGTGTGCCAGTTACTGTACCATACACGACAGTGTGCTAGTTACTGTACCATACAGGACAGTGTGCTAGTTACTGTACCATACAGGACAATGTGCTAGTCACTGTACCATACAGGACAATGTGCTAGTTACTGTACCATACAGGACAGTGTGCTAGTTACTGTACCGTACAGGACAGTGTGCTAGTTACTGTACCATACAGGACAGTGTGCCAGTTACTGTACCATACACGACAGTGTGCTAGTTACTGCACCATACAGGACAGTGTGCTAGTTACTGTACCATACAGGACAGTGTGCTAGTTACTGTATTATACAGGACAGTGTGCTAGTTACTGCACCATACAGGACAGTGTGCTAGTTACTGTACCATACAGGACAGTGTGCTAGTTACTGTACCATATAGGACAGTGTGCTAGTTACTGCTCCGTACAGGACAGTGTGCTAGTTACATTACTGTACAGGATAATGTGCTAGCTACTGTCCTGTACAGACTAGTGTGCTAGTTACTGTACAGACTATTGTCCTAGTTACTGTCCTGTACAGACTAGTGTGTTAGTTACTGTACAGACTATTGTCCTAGTTACTGTCCTGTACAGACTAGTGTGTTAGTTACTGTACAGACTATTGTCCTAGTTACTGTCCTGTACAGATTAGTGTGCTAGTTACTGTACAGACTATTGTCCTAGTTACTGTCCTGTACAGACTAGTGTGCTAGTTTCTGTACAGACTATTGTCCTAGTTACTCTCCTGTGCAGACTAGTGTGTTAGTTACTATACAGACTATTGTCCTAGTTACTGTCCTGTACAGACTAGTGTGTGGGTTACTGTACAGACTATTGTCCTAGTTACTGTCCTGTGCAGACTAGTGTGTTAGTTACTATACAGACTATTGTCCTAGTTACTGTCCTGTACAAACTAGTGTGTTAGTTACTACACCGTAAAGGACAGTGTGCTAGTTACCACACCGTACAGGACAGTGGGCTAGTTACTACACCGTACAGGACAGTGTGCTAGTTACTACACCGTACAGGACAGTGTGCTAGTTACTACACCGTACAGGACAGTGTGCTAGTTACTACACCGTACAGGACAGTGTGCTAGTTACTACACCGTACAGGACAGTGTGCTAGTTACTGCAATGTACAGACTAGTGTGCAAGTTACTGTACCATAGAAGTCGCTGTGCTAGTTGCTGCACCGTACAGACTAGTGTCCTAGTTACTGCACTCTACACTCTAGTTTGATAGTTTCTGTACCGTACAGGACTTTGTGCTAGGTACTGTACTGTACAGGACAGTGTGCTAGTTACTGCACTGTACAGAGTGTACTATTTACTGCACTGTAAAGAGTAATGTACTAGCTACTGCATCATACACGACACTGTTCTAGTACTGTACCGTACACAAGAGTGTGCTAGTTACTGTACCCTAAGGAAAGTGTGCCAGTTAATGTACCATACAGGACAGTGCGCTAGTTACTGTACCGTACAGGACAGTGTGCTAGTTACTGTACCATACACGACAGTGTGCTAGTTACGACACCGTACATACTAGTGTACTAGTTACTGCACGGTACAGACTAGTGTGCTATTTAGTGAATCATACAGTATAGTTTGCTAGTTAGTGCAATGTAGAGACTAGTGTGCTAGTTACTGCACCGTACAGACTAGTGAGCTAGTTACTGTACCGTACAGACTAGTGTGCTAGTTACTGCACCGTACAGACTAGTGTGCTAGTTACTGCACCGTACAGACTAGTGTGCTAGTTACTGCCCCGTACAGACTAGTGTGCTAGTTACTGCACCGTACAGACTAGTGTGCTAGTTACTGCACCGTACAGACTAGTGTGCTACTTACTGTACCGTACAGACTAGTGAGCTAGTTTCTGTACCGTTCAGACTAGTGTGCTACTTACTGTACCGTTCAGACTAGTGTGCTACTTACTGTACCGTACAGACTAGTGTGCTACTTACTGTACCGTACAGGACAGTGTGCTAGTTACTGTACCATACACGACAGTGTGCTAGTTACTGCACCGTACAGACTAGTGTGCTAGTTACTGTACCGTACATACTAATGTGCTAGTTACTGCACCGTACAGACTAGTGTGCTAGTTACTGCACCGTACAGACTAGTGTGCTAGTTACTGCACCGTCCAGACTAGTGTGCTAGTTACTGCACCGTACAGACTAGTGTGCTAGTTACTGTACCGTACATACTAGTGTGCTAGTTACTGCACCGTACAGACTAGTGTGCTAGTTACTGCACCGTACAGACTAGTGTGCTAGTTACTGAACCGTACAGACTAGTGTGCTACTTTCTGTACCGTACAGACTAGTGAGCTAGTTTCTGTACCTTTCAGACTAGTGTGCTACTTACTGTAACGTTCAGACTAGTGTGCTACTTACTGTACCGTACAGACTAGTGTGCTGCTTACTGTACCGTTCAGACTAGTGTGCTACTTACTGTACCGTACAGACTAGTGTGCTACTTACTGTACCGTACATACTAGTGTGCTACTTACTGTACCGTACAGACTAGTGTGCTACTTACTGTACCGTACAGACTAGTGTGCTACTTACTGTACCGCATAGACTAGTGTGCTACTTACTGTACCGTACAGACTAGTGTGCTACTTGTTAAGTCTAACTTCTTGGCTGCTTACTTTGGGCAGTAGAATGGTAGCGTAGGTGCAGAGATACGGCCGATGACTAGACTCAGTTTATTAATGGCAAGGTGTAGGAATACACGGGGACAGAGTGCGAGGGGACCTGCTCACACTTGGAAATCACCACAAACTCACCTCTGAAGTGCTGAAATAGTTGTGCTGAGCTGAACAACAACAGCAGAACATGCTGGCAAGGCTGAACACGTGACTGAGAAACAGCATGGGATGCTGTGGCGTGGAGTCAGTGACGCCATTTCTCGGAGAATTAGACAAATATCGGCCTGAATCCTGCTTGTACCTGTGTCTGGACGCTGAGATTTGCAGACACGACATCAGGATAACTCGTTGAGAGACGGATGCTTCTTGTAGATACTGATGAAGTGGTAGATACTTCATTCCTCTTCCTCCCCTAACACAACTGCTGCTAGGCACCGCTGTCACCATTTATAACCAATGTTATTTGGCGTTTTGGAGGCGTGGTTGAAATGATAAGGCTTCGGAGGCTTCTTACTTTATTTGTAATAAAGGTGCGGGTAACAGGCTGCGTGTCTGTGGCCATGGCCAAGGGCCATGCCCCTTGCGAGAGGGAGAGGAGTAGGCCTATTGACTGAGTGAAGTCTGGGCGCCGAGTGAGAGTGGGCCAGGGCGGGTCTGGTAGACGTGGGTACGCCTACCAGGCTTGCCCTCTGGCGGAATACTATGGAAACTAGCATGGCACGAAATATGAACTCAGCTGACAGACAGCATGGGCTGTCTATGCAGACAGTCAGGCTGTCTACATACTTACTGTACCGTTCAGACTAGTGTGCTACTTACTGTACCGTACAGACTAGTGTGCTACTTACTGTACCGCACAGACTAGTGTGCTACTTACTGTACCGTACAGACTAGTGTGCTACTTACTGTACCGTTCAGACTAGTGTGCTACTTACTGTACCGTACAGACTAGTGTGCTACTTACTGTACCGTACATACTAGTGTGCTACTTACTGTACCGTACAGACTAGTGTGCTACTTACTGTACCGTACAGACTAGTGTGCTACTTACTGTACCGTACAGACTAGTGTGCTACTTATTGTACCGTACAGACTAGTGTGCTACTTACTGTACCGTTCAGACTAGTGTGCTACTTACTGTACCGTACAGACTAGTGTGCTACTTACTGTACCGTACATACTAGTGTGCTACTTACTGTACCGTACAGACTAGTGTGCTACTTACTGTACCGTACAGACTAGTGTGCTACTTACTGTACCGTACAGACTAGTGTGCTACTTATTGTACCGTACAGACTAGTGTGCTACTTACTGTACCGTACAGACAAGTGTGCTACTTACTGTACCGTACAGACTAGTGTGCTACTTACTGTACCGTACAGACTAGTGTGCTACTTACTGTACCGTACAGACTAGTGTGCTACTTACTGTACCGTACAGACTAGTGTGCTACTTACTGTACCGTTCAGACTAGTGTGCTACTTACTGTACCGTACAGACTAGTGTGCTACTTACTGTACCGTACATACTAGTGTGCTACTTACTGTACCGTAAAGACTAGTGTGCTACTTACTGTACCGTACATAATAGAGTGCTACTTACTGTACCATGAGGAAATTAAGACACATGTGCAACATCTGGGAATCTTTAATGTAGAGGTGTCGCCATCCAGGGGCTTTATTAATACAAATTCTGGGACATTGTCCTAGAAACAATGAGGCTGCAGTATTAGGGTTGAAAACAGAAGATATTACCAGGATTCCTCAGGGATATGTTTAAAAGACAAAATTCAAAATAAAGTTGCTAGTAAAGGCAAAACAATTGTTCAACAACGAGTGACTAGCTCCCTTAAGGTTTACTATAAAAATATTAGGAGTCTATGCCAGTTTGCAGTGATTTATTGAAAATATTTGCCAAAGGCTTGTTAAGTTCCTCTTTACGTTCCTTTAAAACTCTTGCAAACAGTTCATCAGAACCTGAGGATTTTTTAGGTTTTAATTTCTCTATTTGTCTGAGGACCATGTCACTAGTTACCCCAATCGAGCATAGTCTATTATCTTCCTGTTCTACATAATTTATTATTTCTTGAATTTCGCTAGTATCTTCCTAAGTAAAAACTGAGAGGAAGTGAGTGAACATTTCATTACCTATTTCCTCTCAGTTTTTACTCAGGAAGATACTAGCGAAATTCCAGAAATAATAAATTATGTAGAACAGGACGATAATAAACTATGCACTTTTGGAGTAACTAGTGACATGGTCCTCAGACAAATACAGAAATTAAAACGTAACAAAACCCCAGGCCCTGATAAACAGTTGGAGAGGGTTTTAAAGGAATGTAAAGAGGAACTTAACATACCTTTGGCTAATCTTTTCAATATATCACTACAGACTGGCATAGTGCCAGACAAGTGGAAAAGGGCAAATATAATACCTATTTACAAGGCAGGTGACAGGTCCTTAGCTTCAAACTATAGACCAATAAGCCTTACCTCCATAGTTGGTAAATTTATGGAATCAATAATTGCCGAAGCAATTCTTAGCCATCTTGAAAGGCATAAGTTGATTAATGAATCTCAACACGGTTTTACAAAGGGGCGTTCCTGTCTTACGAATTTACTAACTTTTTTCACTAAGGTATTTGAGGAGGTAGATCATGGTATTGAATATGATATTGTGTATATGGACTTCAGTAAGGCTTTCGATAGAGTTCCACATCAGAGGATGTTGAGGAAACGGCACACGGAAAAGGAGGATAAATTTTGTCCTGGGTAGAGGCATAGTTGACAAATAGGCAGAGAGTTTGCATAAATAGGGAAAATCAGAATGGGGGCACGACTCAAGCGGTGTCCCACAGGGGTCAGTTTCTGGGCCCCTTGTTGTTCACAAGTTACATAAACGACATAGATGAGGGAATAAATAGAAAGATAAGCAAATTTGCTGATGACACCAAAATAGGCCGTCCAATTCATTCTAATGAGGACATTAGAGCACTCCAGGATGATTTGAATAGACTGATGCAGTGGTCGGAGAAGTGGCAGATGCAAAGTTCTAAATGTTGGACAGGAAAATAATCATGCCACATATAAACTGAATAATGTAGATCTTAATATTATGGATTGCGAAAAGGATTTAGAAGTTCTGGTTAGCAGTTATCTGAAACCAAGACAACAGTGCATAAGTGTTCACAATAAAGCTAACATCAAGAAGTACAAACAATAGAAGTCCTCAGGTTGTTCTTCAACTCTATATACCCTTGGTTAGGCTTCATTTAGATTATGCTGCTCAGTTATGGTCACCGTATTGCAGAATGGGTATAAATGCACTGGAAAACGTACAGAGGAGGATGACAAAGTTGATCCCATGTATCAGAAATCTTCCCTATGAGGATAGACTGAGGGCCCTGAATCTGCACTCTCTAGAAAGGCGTAGAATTAGGGAAGATATGATTGAGGTATATAACTGGAAAACAGGAACAAATAAAGGGGATGTAAATAGCGTGCTAAAAATATCTAGCATAGACAGGACTCGCAGCAATGAATTTAAGCTGGAAAAATTCAGATTCAGGAAGGATATAGGAAAGCACTGGTTTGGTAATTGAGTTGTGGATGAGTGGAACAAACTCCCGAGTACCGTCATAGAAGCTAAGACGTTGTGTAGTTTAAAAATAGGTTGGATAAATATATGAGTGGGTGTGGGTGGGTGTGAGTTGGACCTGACTAGCTTGTGCTACTAGGTCAGATGCCGTGCTCCTCCCTTAAGTGAATGTGACTGACCTGACTAGGTTAAGGCATTCGCTTAAGCCGGTGAGAGTATTGGACTTACCTCGCATGGCCCAGTAGGCCTGCTGCAGTGTTCCTTCTTTCTTAAGTTCTTATGTTAACTGGGCAACAATCTGAGGTATGGAAGACGGCAAATGTAGTCCACATTTTTAAGGAGACAGACACGAGACACTAAACTACAGACCAGTGCTACTGATGTGTATAGTGTGCAAAGTCATGGAGAAGATAATCAGGAGAGTGCTGGAGCACCTGGAAAGGAACAAGCTTATAAACGTCAGCCAGCACGGATTCAGGGAAGGAAAATCCTGTCACAAACCTACTAGTGTTTTATGACAAGGTAACGGAAGTAAGACACGAGAGAGAGGGGTGGATAGATTGCATTTTCTTGGACTGCAAGAAGGCCCTCGACACAGTTCCTCACAAGAGATTAGTGCAAAAGGTAGAGGATCAGGCACGCATAACAGGAAAGGCATCAGAGAATCAGAGAATTCCTGACAGGGAGGCAACAACGAGTCATGGCAAGTGACGAGGTGTCAAAGTGGGCCCCTGTGACGATCGGGGTTCCACAAGGGTCAGTCCTAGGACCAGTTCTATTTTTGGTATTCGTGAATGACATGACGGATGTGATAGACTTAGAAGTGTCCCTGTTTACTGAAGATGTGAAGTTAATGAAGAGAATTAAATCGGATGAAGATCAGGCAGGACTACAGAGTAACCTGGACAGGCTGTAAACCTGGACCAGCAACTGGCTACTCGAATTTAACCCCGCCAAATGCAAAGTCATGTAGATCGGGAAAGGGCAAAGAAAACTGCAGACAGAATATAGGCTTGGTGGACAAAGACTGCAAACCTCACTCAAGGAAAACAATCTTGGGGTGGGTATAATACCGAGCACATCTCCTGAGGTACACATCAACGAAATAAATGCTGCAGCATATGGGGGCCTGGCAAACCTGAGAATAGCATACCTCAGTAAGGAATCGTTCAAGACACTGTACACCGTCACGTCAGGCCTATACTGGAGTATGCAGCACCAGTTTGGAACCCACATCTGGTCAAGCACTTCAAGAAATTAGAGAAAGTGCAAAGGTTTGCAACAAGACTAGTTTAAGAGCTAAGGGGATTGTCCTACGAAGAACGGTTAATAGAAATCTGCCTGACGAGACTAGAGGACAGGAGGGTTAAGGGAGACATGATTACGACATACAAAATACTGTAAAGAATTGACAAGGTGGACAGAGACAGGATGTTCCAGAGATTGGACTCAGAAACAAGGGGTCACAATTGGAAGATGAAGACTCAGATGAGTCAAAGGGATGTTAGAAAGTATTCATTTAGTCATAGAGTTGTCAGGAAGTGGAATAGTCTGGAAAGTCAGGTAGTGAAGGCAGGAACCATACATAGTTTTAAGACGAGGTTAGATAAAGCTCATGGAGCAGGGAGAGGACCTAGTTGCGATCAGTGAAGAGGTGGGGCCAGGAGCTATGACTCGACCTCTGCAATTACTTATAGGTGAGTACACACAAACACACACACACATACACAGACACATACATACACACGGGGCCAGGAGCTGTGAATCGACGCCTGCAACCACAATTAGGTTAGTACACACACACAAAGGTTTGCAACAAGACTAGTCCCCAAGCTAAGGGGTATGTCCTACGAGGAGAGGTTAAGGGAAATCGACCTGACGACACTGGAGGACAGAAGGGATAGGTGGGACATGTTAACGACGTATAAAATACTGAGATAAATTGATATGGTTTATTGGGACATTATGTTTCAGAGATAGATAGTCATAGAGTTGTCAGGAAGTGGAGTTGTCCTGAGAATGATGTAGTTGAGGCAGGATTCATATATAGGTTTAAGATGTATGATAAAGCTCATTGAGCAGGGAGAGAGTGGTCCCAGTAGCAACCAGTGAAGAGGCGGGTCCAGAAGCTATGACTCGACCCCTGCAACCACAATTAGATGAGTACACACATACATACCACACACAACACGCAGTGTCAATTGACAAGTGCCTTTGACAACTAGTAACTACACACACACACACACACTAAGTGCAAGAATAAACCGACAATTATCTTCTTATTGCTTATGGAACCTCGGTGAGACACCGAGTCTGGCGCCACTTGGTGTCAGAGCAGTTTTGGGAAGGAACAATAAGCCAAAAAAAAAAAAAAAAGATTTTCCAGGTCATCCATTAGGGACGAAGATTTTTATTAAGAAATAAAAATTCCTGTGCAAGTGTGATATATATGAAAAGTAAAACCTCCGTGAGAACACTGAATAACAAGCTAAATGGAAGGTGGACAAAGGTATTTCTTTCTCATAGTAAGTGTGTGCCAGCGCCCATGCTACTCTCTTCTTCCCACAAATTAAAAAACATTATAACAATGTGTCACTTAGCGCTTAATGCTTTCCCTGAATATGTACATTTACGTTCATGTTCAATTTTGAGATTCCATTCGCATGGCAGCTAATTCTTATTTTCTACAAGTGTAACAGCAGAACCTCATAGTAGAAGCATCAGGAGTTTTCTTCAGGCAGATTCATGTGGAACCCACAAGAGGAGCTCCACAGGTGCCAAGAGCTTGTGTTCCGAGTTCAAGTTTGTTGTTCAGCAAGGTGGGCACCCGGTATCGACCCAGCCATGAACTCCAGCCAAGCTGTTGTGTGGAGTTCCAGGGCCGATACGATACTATGGTGCAGCGAAAGACAATAATTCTAGACACTGCCCAACATTGCTTCCGAAGATGTATTGACTATCACTGTTGAAGACTTTCAGCTGGAAGAACCAACATCTCACTCAGAGATACCTGTGAAGAAGCCTACTGAGGGAGACAGTTGCAAGGAGACAGTTCAGTGGTTGACTGTACTGTGTTGAAGAGGGTATCCTGTCCTTCCAGAAAAACCTGGATTCGGAAGAAGAGTTCTACTTTTTACTAACGAAACCATGAAAGATCTAGTTACGACATCCATTGTTGGGAACTCTGCATCCATGAGTACGAGACACTGGCTAAACTTACGAGCTGCCGTGAGAATACCCATCATCTAAGTGATAATAACAATTGAATCTCTTTGGAGAAGCATGTAACAGCCAGGTTGATCAGTATCTGATCCATCGTGAGGTGTAGTCATGGTCCGGGCCTCGGGAAACTTTGCCCCCTGTGGTCAGCGCCGACTCTCTTACACTTTATTCGACGCTCGTCACATAACCATTAACATGCCATTTCGACCAGCGAACAAGACGAGTTATGACCAGAGTTAGGTAAAATGGGGAAGGAAGAAGGATGGATATATGGGAAACGGATGGGTGGGGAGAGGGGAGGTGGGATAATAAAGGTATGTGGCTTAACAACTTTGGTGCATTTTAATACAAGTGTGTGTGTGTGTGTGTGTGTGTGTGTGTGTGTGTGTGTGTGTGTGTGTGTAGTGTTATTCATGAAATTCATAGAAAGGGTTATAACAATCTACCCATCAGCTTCACACAGTTATACCAGTTGTGTAACAACATGACGCTGAATTGGAAGGGGGCATACTTTTTTGCAACTGCTTTTTTTTATTGCAGGGGGCAGGCTGGAATTGATGATTGCAGATTGTTTGATGTAGGTCGGCCAGTATTTGCTGCAAATGCTTTGCATACTAAGAGATTTTCTGCATGTACACCTAAATGCCACACATCTCTGTACAAATATTGTATCATACTGAAATAAAGAATTTGAATTTAAGAATCTATCAGGATGCATCGTAGCTGAGCTAATCTACACTTAGTTTTATAATTCTGGGTTACATATATCTGCTCTGGCTTTTCAATGCATTAATGTGACGTTCTAATTCAGAATTAAATACTCTTGCAAATATATTTTCGTTGATTGACACAGATCATCGTAATATTCGACTATTTTTAACAGAGAAGAATCTTTGGAAAATATTACTCTTGTCTTGTAAAATTAAATCGGTAGGATTCCATTACATGATACATTGTGTTAAGTACAACACAATGTACATCATGCTATACTAGGACTGTTAAATACAACAGTGTACACCGTGCTACACTACGTGTGTGATAAACCTAGCACAATGTTCACCGTACTACCTTAGCTCTCTGTACACAGTGAAACATTGACACGAAACTCAAATTAATTACTGAGCCATTGTTGGTCACACTCTGTATGTACCACCTGTTATTATTTTGGTTTACGATTGATCACCAAAATGAGAAGAATATTAAATGAAGCCTCACAGAGGAGCCTCGTGTTGAGGTGTCACTGAGGAGCCTCGTGTTGAGGTGTCACTGAGGAGCCTAGTGTTGAGGTGTCACTGAGGAGCCTAGTGTTGAGGTGTCACTGAGGAGCCTCGTGTTGAGGTGTCACTGAGGAGCCTCGTGTTGAGGTGTCACTGAGGAGCCTAGTGTTGAGGTGTCACTGAGGAGCCTCGTGTTGAGGTGTCACTGAGGAGCCTCGTGTTGAGGTGTCACTGAGGAGCCTAGTGTTGAGGTGTCACTGAGGAGCCTCGTGTTGAGATGTCACTGAGGAGCCTCGTGTTGAGGTGTCACTGAGGAGCCTCGTGTTGAGGTGTCACTGAGGAGCCTCGTGTTGAGGTGTCACTGAGGAGCCTCGTGTTGAGATGTCACTGAGGAGCCTCGTGTTGAGGTGTCACTGAGGAGCCTCGTGTTGAGGTGTCACTGAGGAGCCTCGTGTTGAGGTGTCACTGAGGAGTCTTGTGTTGAGGTGTCACTGAGGAACCTCGCGTTTAGGTGTCACTGAGGAGCCTCGTGTTGGAGAGTCACTGAGGAGCATCGTGTTGGGGTGTCACTGAGGAGCCTCGTGTTGGGAAGTCACTGAGGAACCTCGCGTTTAGGTGTCACTGAGGAGCCTCGTGTTGGAGTGTCACTGAGGAGCATCGTGTTGGGGTGTCACTGAGGAGCCTCGTGTTGAGGTGTCACTGAGGAGCCTCGTGTTGAGGTGTCACTGAGGAGCCTTGGGTTGAGGTTTCACTGAGGAGCCTCGTGTTGGGGTGTCACTGAGGAGCCTTGTGTTGAGGTGTCACTGAGGAACCTCGCGTTTAGGTGTCACTGAGGAGCCTCGTGTTGGAGAGTCACTGAGGAGCATCATGTTGGGGTGTCACTGAGGAGCCTCGTGTTGGGGAGTCACTGAGGAGCCTCGTGTTGAGATGTCACTGAGGAGCCTCTTGTTGACGTGTCACTGAGGAGCCTCGTGTTGGGGTGTCACTGAGGAGCCTCGTGTTGAGGTGTCACTGAGGAGCCTCGTGTTGGGGTGTCACTGAGGAGCCTCGTGTTGAGGTGTCACTGAGGAGCCTCGTGTTGGGGTGTCACTGAGGAGCCTCGTGTTGCGGTGTAACTGAGGAGCCTCGTGTTGGGGTGTCACTTGTCACTGAGGAGCCTCGTGTTGGGGTGTCACTTGTCACTGAGGAGCCTCGTGTTGGGGTGTCACTTGTCACTGAAGAGCCTCGTGTTGAGGTGTCACTGAGGAGCCTTGTGTAGGGGTGTCACTGAGAAGCCTCGTGTTGAAGAGTCACTGAGGAGCCTTGTGTTGGGGTGTCACTGAGGAGCCTCGTGTTGAGGGATCACTGAGGAGCCTCGTGTTGAGGGGTCACTGAGGAGCCTCGTGTTGGAGAGTCACTGAGGAGCATCATGTTGGGGTGTCACTGAGGAGCCTCGTGTTGGGGAGTCACTGAGGAGCCTCGTGTTGAGATGTCACTGAGGAGCCTCTTGTTGACGTGTCACTGAGGAGCCTCGTGTTGGGGTGTCACTGAGGAGCCTCGTGTTGAGGTGTCACTGAGGAGCCTCGTGTTGGGGTGTCACTGAGGAGCCTCGTGTTGAGGTGTCACTGAGGAGCCTCGTGTTGGGGTGTCACTGAGGAGCCTCGTGTTGCGGTGTAACTGAGGAGCCTCGTGTTGGGGTGTCACTTGTCACTGAGGAGCCTCGTGTTGGGGTGTCACTTGTCACTGAGGAGCCTCGTGTTGGGGTGTCACTTGTCACTGAAGAGCCTCGTGTTGAGGTGTCACTGAGGAGCCTTGTGTAGGGGTGTCACTGAGAAGCCTCGTGTTGAAGAGTCACTGAGGAGCCTTGTGTTGGGGTGTCACTGAGGAGCCTCGTGTTGAGGGATCACTGAGGAGCCTCGTGTTGAGGGGTCACTGAGGAGCCTCGTGTTGGAGTGTCACTGAGGAGCCTCGTGTTGAGGTGTCACTGAGGAGCCTTGGGTTGAGGTGTAATGGGATACTTCAGAATGGGATTGGGATTGGGATGTAGAGGATGACAGTTGTCAAGCCGCAGTCTCCCTGTCGGCAGGCGACTGTCTGACTCGTGTCATTGCATCAGTGAGCAGAGTTACGGCCTGTACAAAGTATGACGTCACTTTGTCGGCTAATTCGCTCACTTCTGTTACGGTGTATGTGACAAGAGCTTTCGAAGGAGATCACGTGCTAGTCGACAACGACACGTGCAGAGTCAAGGGCCTCTTCCTTGAGCCGTCCTTGCACACTGTGCGTCGTAGTAAGTTGCAAGTCCTTGTCGGTAACTTGCACAGTCGAGAATTCCCCCTGAGGAAGGACACTTCACTTGTCGACCTCGTCAGATTCCCTCTCCCGGTGAGAGTGGAGGGCGAAATCCCAGCTGACGTTCTTGTAAGTGCAGTCCTCCCAGGTGAGTCCGCTACTAATTCTTCCGTCACCCGGCCAGTGCAGGAAGATGATCTAGCTATGACAGACTACCCGGAAGAAGTTCCACAACTTCTCCAGGTTCTCAATCGCACACGCACTGCCGTCGCGTTAGATGGTGAGTCCATGATGGGTCTGACCCCGCTTATGTCTCACCATATTCCGCTTGATAAAGGTACTAAACCCATTTACGTGCCTGCTTATCGGTTGCCGCATGCGCAAAGAGTGTTTGCTGACGAACTCATTGCAAAGATGCTCCGCGATGGAGTTATCGAGGAGTCCATTTCCCCGTGGAATGCCCCTCTAATCCTAGTTCCCAAGAAAGATGGAACATGGCGTCCTGTTATCGATTACAGGAAACTGAATGCCTGTACCATCCCAGACCGATTTCCATTGCCAGTTCTGAATGACCTGTTACAGAACATTGGCGATAACAAGGTCTTTTCGACTCTTGATCTTCTTCAAGGGTTTTGGCAGATCCCTCTTGATGACCAAAGCAAAGAACTAACAGCGTTCTCTACGCCTACTGGTCATTATCAGTTCAAGAGAATGCCTTTCGGCTTGCGCGGAAGCCCGATCACGTTCAGTCGTCTAATGACAACGATTTTCCGTACTCTCCTAAGTGGCACGCTCATGGTCTACCTAGACGATCTCATTGTGATGTCCCAAGATGTTCCTACTCATCTCGTAAAACTTGAGCGGGTACTGGAAAAACTAGCCAAGGCTAATCTTAAGGTGAAGCTTTCAAAATACCAGTTCCATAAGCAGGAAATAAAGTTTCTGGGCCACGTAGTGACTCAGAGCGGCATCAAGACAGACGAGTCTAAAATCTCGGCTGTGCGAAAGTTCCCTAGACCTACGACGGCAGATACTGTCCGCTCCTTCGTAGGCCTAGCCGGATTCTACCGCACTTTCATAGCTGGTTTCTCCACCATAGCTGCACCCTTGACACAGCTCCTTAAGAAAGATGTTCCCTTTGAGTGGACGTCTGACCAAGAAAGAGCTTTCGTCACACTTAAAAATAGGTTAACATCAGCCCCAGTCCTTAGATTCCCTGATTTCACCAAAGCGTTCACCTTGACGACAGATGCCAGCAAAGTTGGCATCGGTGCAGTCTTGTCGCAGGAATCTAATGGTAAGCAACAGCCAATAGCTTATGCTAGCCGTGTTCTTACCAAAGCTGAAGTCAATTACTCTGTGACAGAGCTAGAAGCCTTAGCCATCGTCTGGGCTTTGAACCACTTCAGAGACATTATTTACCAGTATCCTATCAAGATTTACACGGATCATCTGCCGTTATTATCCTTTTTTGCAAACAAGAATCTCTCTGGGAAACATGCTCGGTGGTCTCTCACCTTTAACGACTACAATCCTGAAGTCTGCCATGTACCGGGTAAGCAAAATGTCGTGGCTGACGCCTTGTCGAGGCATATAGCCTTTGTCAGTGCAGACAACTCGTTCTCCGTCGAGGACCTAGAGAGAGCCCAATGGCAGGACCCGGTGTGGTCACCAGTCCTTCGATTCCTAACCAAGGAGGACGTTGGCCCGCGGGTCAAGTCGCCCGTTCCGCTGACAGATTTAGTGGTCAATCAAGGAGTACTGTGTCGCGTAGCTCGACTAGTGGACCCCGGCAGAACCGTACACCAACTGGTGATACCGGAGTCCCTAGTACCCGTGACTCTCAAGTTGATCCACTATGTCCCAGGCGCAGCGCACCCCGGGAAGGACCGCAGCATCAAACAGGCTAGATTGAAATATTTCTGACCTAAGATGGCAGCGGAAATTGCCAAGTATGTACACCAAGTTGTCGTTTGCTTACAACACAAGGGTACTGTCACGGGTCCCAATCCCATTCTGAAGTATCCCATTACAAAGGAGCCCTGGGAGAGAACTTCTGTCGACCTGTTGACAAATTTCTCGACCTCGAAGAAGGGTAATAAACACCTGCTTGTAATGGTAGATAACTTAACGCGGTACTGCGAGTTAGTACCCATCCCTGACAAAACGGCCGAGACAGTCGCAAATGCTTTCCGTGAGCGTATCGTTCTCCGTCATACCTGCCCACGTGTTCTCCTGTCAGACAATGGGTCGGAGTTCATAAATGCCACAATGAAGGACCTTTGTTCCAGGTTTGACATTCACCAAGCACCAGTAGCTCCACGTCACCCGGCGAGTAATGGTCTTGCTGAACGTACAAACCGCAAAGTTCTGGAGGTGCTCAGAGTAACCTTTAATCCGAGTTGTACTACATGGGATGACGCTATTCCAGATGTTCAGTGTACATTGAACTCTTCCCTCAACAGCTCGATTGGCGAGACACCCCATTTTGCCTTGTACGGCTATGATAAGCGTTTACCATACGAAATCCTGCTTGCTCCGCCTAGTCCAACCTATGACACCGATAACACCGGTATAGTTAAGATGCGGACCACACAGCTTGTCTTCCAGCGAGTATGTGAGAACCTAATAAAAGCCACAGATAGGTTCACGTCTGATCGCAACGCCCACGCTAAGGAAAGTAAGGTGGAACCAGGTTGCAAAGTTATGTTGCTCAACCCGACGCAGACCCCTGGTATGCATAAACTTGTCCCCAAGTTTGTCGGTCCTTACCGTGTCCTACGACAGCTCCGCGACAATAAGTTCGAGGTGAGGGAGATAGCTACCGGAACTATCAGAGAAGCTCACCTTGACCACATGAAGTATATTGATCATGTGCAAGCTGAAGCAGAGCTGGAATCACGGGCATTGCAAAGCCACAATCAGACTCAAACTAGTGACAACCTGTCTAGTTCTTCACCCGCTACCACTACGACAGATGACAGTCCTGTAAGGCTCCATACTTATGGCCTGAGACCCCGGACAGCAGTACATTTCTGTGACATTGACATACCTACTGACTTGTCCGACTCCTACGCTAGCTACGCTAATTGTTTGCTTGCAGAAATGGGGATTAATGCGCATGCATTGTATAGTTAGTAAATAATGGAATCAGGGTGGACAACACCATGTAAATATGTAAAATTTATTCTAGCAGGGTACCCGTAGTATAATGAATTCCATGGAAATAATGTTATTGTGAGTATGTGCACCCAGTGTGTCTTGTAAAGCCTGAATAAAGGTAAGGGGCAGTATCGCCCTTTTGAGTATAATGTCACACCTTAGGAAATGCTACTGTCAGTCATTGTTTGCAGATGTGAGGATGCTACAGCACTAAAGGATGTGCAGTCAAGTTGATGCCTAGCCCTGTGGACAACCTGTATATAGAAGAATTTAGTACCTGTGCCAATATCGGCTTGTTCTGTCCTCCGTCCAGCTGTACGAGCAGGCCGATTTTCTCTTCACCGACTCTCGAAGCGGGAGAGTTTTTTCTCCGGCCCGCACCGGCAATGTTTTCTTTTTATATGTAAATGTCAGGTGACTGGAAGCCAGTTTCCCCTGGGTAATTTTGTTGGCTCGTTTACACCTTCGTGCCCGCCAGTATTGTCATGTCGAGACGACACGCGGTAGGTGGCCGATTGGATGTAAACAGCCTATTCGTAGGCTCTTTCAAACTGCGCGGCACTACGGTGCTGCCATCTATAGGCCTATCAAGGTCGGGCTGGTCAGCCATGTTTCTCCCTCACTCTGGCGGCCTATCTACCCGAAACAGGTCCTCCCCTAGCTGGCTCCCGGGTCCCCTCATGCTCTGCCCCGTGTATACCTACACCTTCCAATTAATAAACTGAGTCTAGTCATCGGCCGTATCTCTACACCTACGCTACCATTCTACAGCACTAGATGAAAGAAGAAAGTTAAAACAGAGGTGTCACTGAGGAGCCTCGTGTTGGGGTGTCACTGAGGAGCCTCGTGTTGGGGTGTCACTTGTCATTGAGGAGCCTCGTGTTGGGGTGGCACTTGTCACTGAGGAGCCTCGTGTTAAGGTGTCACTGAGGAGCCTCGTGTTGGGGTTACACTGAGGAGCCTCGTGTTGGGGTGTCACTGAGGAGCCTCGTGTTGGGGTGTCACTGAGGAGCCTCGTGTAGGAGGGTTATTGGACTAGTGTACCAACACACTGGACTGATGTACCAACACAATGAACTGATGAACCAATTCAATGGACTGATGTACCAACACATTGGGCTGGTGTACCAACACACAGGGCTGGTGTACTAACACAC